>JAHWXV010141102.1:0-17198 GCA_024586415.1 Phrixothrix hirtus
AAATCGGACCGTGACACTACCTATACCATTAAAGTGAATTTTCATAGTTAACTAACTGAAAGATACTAGTTAGTTCCGCTGCGAGTACGGTACATCACAAACTTCATAAAAATAATGACTATCAACGTAAAACATAACTTCAAGTGAAAAAATCTGGTGTGAGACAACACACGACAATCTCTTAGACTCAGGTTTATTTTGGAAACAATAGTTGTAACGGTCACCCATCCAAGTTACTTGATACGCAAAAGGCTGCTAAACACCGGAAATTTTCTCTGATAACCTGTTTCACCACACTTTTTCAAAAAACTGTCAAGTTCACGTAAAAGGGCATTAAACGCATAATAATTGTAGAAAGTTTAAAAAAACTGTCATAACTCGTTTTGAAAAAATCGAAAAATAGACTACAAACCATAAGAATAAAGTGGAGCTTCTGGTAAATTGATTTTAACTAAATTTTTGACGTCTCATGTGCGGAGAATAAAACACTGAAATATAAAATTTCATTTTTATATGATTTTTAGGTTTTGAGATATGTTGTTCACAATTAACACTTCCGGTTACTGGATTTTCGAAAATTTATTAGGGTAACTCCATAGTTGATATAAAAAGGAATGGAGAAATTAAAAAATATGCTGTTTTAAAGAAATCTTTATAGCTGATTTCAAGAAAATCATGAAAAATCAAAATTTGAAAATATTTAAAAATTACAGAAATATAGTGGAACTTCCGGTAATTAGATTTGAAATAATTTCTTATCTGACATACAAACGTAATTGTGACGACAAATATAAATTTTCATTTAGTTAAAACTTTTAGTTTCATATTTATTTTACTTAGAGTTAACGGCGAAGGTACCTCCGGTTACTCGATTAACGCAAATTTTTCTGAGAAACAACCCAAACTATATAAAATGACATTAAATGCTTAATAAACTCAATCAGTTTTAAAACATCATTATAACCGATTTCGAGAAAATCGCGATAAACGAAAATTCGGAAAATACCTACAAATAACAGAAATAAAGTTGTACCTCCAGTTATTCAAATTTAACTAAATTCTTAATTTAGGATATAATGGTACTTCGCACTTAAATATAAATTTTCATTTTCATAGTTATTTTATTCATGGTTAATCATAAGATTATTTCCGATTACTCGATTGTGTTCTTAGATTCAAATAAATAAATTATAGTCTAATCAAATTTTAGAATCTATATAGATTTATTTTACGTATATTTCATTTTATAATGCATGCTATTTTGCTACATATGCAATTCCTTTAAATTGGATTCTTGATGTCACATCAGCAGCAATATGAACACGTTGCTATGCTAATAAATGGTGCGGCAGAAACATTTAGATGGTTTGAAATGCGCGTCAGAGATATCTCCCGATAGATACCGTGCAAACCAATATGGTGCTCTGTGAAGCGGTTCATAACTTCCAATAGTGATGAAGCGCTGGTAGAATGAACACCGTGTATTCGCAGTCGAAACGTGTTTCAAAAACGGAGACTCATCTACAGTGACAGCGTGTTTTCGGGAGGCATTTCAATATTGGAAAGAATGAGAAAGTTTCAATGCGAGCAACGATTTTGAACTGAGTGAATCAATTTAGGACACAGTTTCAGTTACAAGCAAGAAGCCACAAGGGCGTCCACAAATATGCGAACCGCTAAAACTGCGGTGAAGGTGAAAGCGAAAATTCAGCGTAGTCTCCTACCATTGATAAGGATGTCGGACGGAAGCGGCATAAGCATGTCATATTTCAACCTATACTTCCAACCATATAAAATACAGCTCGTATACTGGGTAAAGCCTTAAGATTTAAGTCAACAGGCATAGTTTGTAGAAGGCTATTGGACATTATTAACAAGCAACCGAATCGTTTGAGGAATTTGATCATGTCCAACGAAGCAAAGTTTACATGAACGGAGTTATTAATAAGTACAACTGCAAATACTGGCCAGCTGGATAACTGCATATGACACATGAATTCCTTTCCTTGTCCACAAAGTTATAGTCAGCTGTGAAACTTCTAGTGCCTTTGGGATTACCGGGACATGGTTTTTCGAAAACAATAATGGTAGAACAATAAATGTGATATCTCAGCGGTATGTCACCGTGCTTAACACATTTTTTTCCAAAACTGTGTAGATGACGTCCTTTGAAACGGAAATTATGATTCCAATAGGATGCTGCCACATCAGATACAGCGAGAGAGTTTATGAGGACTCTTGGTGACATGTTCTTAGACAAGGTCTTTCCTCGCAACAAAAATGTTACTTGGCTTGCACTCTCTCTGTACTTAAGTGCTTGTGACGTTTTTTGTTGAGATTTATCGGATAAGAGATTAGTATATCAAAATAAATGTCACATATTCATGGTGTTAAGAAATATTAGGAATATACATATGAGCGTATTTTTCAATATATGTTAACTAACCTAGAATGGTGTAGTGTTCTCACATTGGGAAGGTCTTGAGTTGGATCCCCGTAGCTGCCTGCCCTTATTCAGATTTCTAGTGATTTTTTGAATCAACTGAAATATCTCTGAGGTAAATCCAAGGTAGTGTTTCCACTAATTGTCACCTGTAAATGCTATTTCATACTTAGTTTTGTCTTAACTAATTTTTAATTCCCATACGTTGCTAAGAACTGACCCTCTCCATAGGAGGGAATTGAAATAATGTAGATATTCCTTTTATTCCTCTCTGTATTCCTTGATTTTAAACGTATATGTGTATTAACGGTAATCTATAATAACAGAAAATAGAAAATGAAATAAAACTCATTAAGTTAATGGTTATAGCTTCAATTCAGTTGACGCTCAAAATAACGCTATTTTTCGGCTGCCTTTGCAACTAAAGTATACTACGTTACAATAAAAGGTGTATGTACGGCATCTCTCTTTAAATGTTATATAAAAATTAAAAATTGTGAATTACTTACTAAAAATAAAATAAACGTAAAGAAACAATATGTAAACGATAATAATAATGAATAATAAGGACATTAAAATAAACCAAATAATTATGTAGTAAATCTAATATATTATTATGATTACAATAGTATGAAAAATGATAAATACGTAGATTCACCATTCATGTTGATTACTAAACTTCTTTTAAATGAAATTAGTGATGATCCATATACGTTGGACCAAGTGCAGCGGCAAAATTTATTTGCGTAAAGTGTTGAGGGCCTAATGAAGTTGTTCTTGACAATATCGGTAGTAAACGTCTTTTGCTTACATAAAGATGTTGATGTAGTAAGACGGCATGGAACATTAATATCCAATATTATCTATAAGTCAGAAGCATCTAGGTAACCATTTATTAATTTATGGAATTTGCATAGATTACTAATATACGATCGCTTAGTAATTTGATAACTAGCTCAGCGCAAAATAATTCATAATGTCTTTTAATGTGCTCTCTGCATATTTTATGTTTAGCATAACGTAAACATTTTTCTGAGCACGTTAAAATTATAGGCAGTTCTATATTGCCCGAAGAAACCATATAAGGGAACCATATTCAAGGTAACATCTGACTAGTGCAGTATACTTTCAAGTACTTTCAAACAGTTAACTGTAAAGTCATTATCAATTTCCAAAATTGTAGCCAGTTTTCTTAGTGGCATGCTCACGGTTAAACTATACTCATTAAAGGACTAGGTTAAAGATTATATCTAAATTACATTCTTCAGTAAGTGTATTTAAACTAGTAGAGTTCATGGAGTATTTAAATTTGATTAAATCTCTGCATCTGTGGAAAGATATCCTGGAACATTTCTTGATATTTATATCTTATTGATTATGAGTACTCCAATGATGAATATTATTAATAGCATACTGTAGATTAATGCAGTTATATACCAATTTAATGTGTCTAAAAATCTTCAGATCGACTATATAAAGTAGAAACCGACCATACTCTACTGCATTAAATATATCATTAATAAATAATGGAAAAAGGATAGCACCACAATATAGTCCTTGGGGAACTCCGGAAGTAACTAAGCTTGGAATAGAATAAAATTTTTTGATACGCACAATTTATTTTATATACGACAAGTAAGAGATAGTCCAAGGTAAACATACATTATGGAAACCCTAGTACCTTAACTTGAGGGTGAGAAACGAGTGACTAATTCTGTCGAAAGCTTTCGAAAAGTTCATATAAATCGAATCAATTTGTTTATTAACATTAAGTGCTATATCTATAAAAATCCTTATAGGCTAATAAATTCGATAAAGTCGATCTGCCTGGGATAAACCCATAGTCGTAGAAGTAAATAAATGGACGAGTATGCCACACATTTGTTTTGCCGCGATATTATATAGCATTTTAGGCAATACCAACTGCACGCTGATACCGCGGTGGTTGGTTACTAAATTTTGTTGGTTAGTTGTAATTATGGATGATACAAAACTTTGTTTCCAGATTTCAAGGCAAACTCCAGAAGAAAGCGAGATGGAATGCAACAAGTATATTGCTGTGCACATAGCTATGAAAATGTCCGGAACTTTGTCATGACTAATGGAAAACTTTAGCTTCATATTTAGGACTAAGTTAAACACTTCTTGTTTAGATACTATATGTGTAAGGTTAAAATCAAAATAATGACGATTTGGTTGTCACATGATATTAGCATTACAGTAGTTCATGATGGTGAATTTATCTTACACAGACGACAGACATTCGGAAATGAAATTAGAAATTTCAACACTATCCTCGCAGATTTTACCTTATATATTATGGTGCTGGGATAAGTATTGGTTTGAGTGATATTCACATATCTCCAGAAATTTCTAGGATTTAATTTGAACTCAGCTTCAACTTAACGTAGATAACTGTTATACACTACATTACTCCAACTTTGGCACTTTTTACACAAATTAGCAAAAGCTAGACAATAATCTAATTTACATGTGAACTTATATTTCACATAAGCCTTTATTTTTTTTGGAAAATGTATTCTTTAAAATTCATTATTAAACATTTAGGATACGAATTAAACTTGTTGGATACATGCTCATTTGGATCAAATAAGTCAAAGCGTTTTAAATGATACCGTAAAAGGCTGATTAGCTGAGTTAACAGCGTATTATTGTATTACTACCGGTACATTTTATATAGGGTATAGTTGGTTCAACTGCATTAGCACCAACTCCCCATTTTTTAATCGTTTTAGTATTCATATATTATAAAAAAATAAATAACAGGTAATACAAAGTGCAAAAACAGACAGAATAAAATAATCTGAGATATAAAAAAAGGATGATCTTCACACTGTAGGGCCTGTTACAGCGACATAGAGTTTCAGATTTATATGCATTATCCAACACAAAAATGATGGAAGTGTATTTTAAGTGTTCGATTTATAATTTCAATAATGCGCTATAATGGAGCTTCTGTTCAATTTATGATCAAGGTTTACGCTTCCACAACACTAGCCATTGCCTTCCTAATAGAAATGCGTGAACAGAATACGTTTGGCAACCTTGTGGTAGGCCGGTTTTTATGCGATATAAGTAACATACCTTCGTTTTAGGAAATTAAATTGCATGTTTGAAACTAAATATTTAGTGGAAACCTTTTAGCAAATAAAAAAATTAATTAAAAGAGTCATAATATATAAAGGTAAGTTGTTTATTGTTCCTATTGTTTTGCAGGATAATTTCGGAAATTATGAGTGGAGAGGTTATGTTTTGCAAATTTGTAACTAGTTCAATTTAAAGTATAAATTAAAAAAAAATAAACGCACTTTGCATTTTATTATTAATATTATCAGGTAAATACATATTACATAAATAATTTATACTTTTTCAGATGCCCCGTAGATGTTGCGTTCCAGTATACAAATCCAACTATGACAACACCTTCAAGCAAGAGAATGGGAACTACCTGATAACTTTTTCATTTCCAAAGGGTGAAGATCTGAAAGTCAAATGGTTGCTCGCTATTCGTCGAAGAGATTGGAGTCCTTCAGTAAATTCTGTAGTTTGCATCAAACATTTTGACGAGGAAGACAATTAAATTTGAAAAAGTTGTAAATGAAGTTGGAGTTGTGGAAGATGTGCCACTGTAGTGTCCTAAATTATATGATGGTGTAGTATCACATTCATTTAAAGATTTACCGGCATATTTATAAAAAACATATATATATGAGAAGGGATTCTGAAGTTCGTCGTAAAGAAACTGTGCAGCGACATTTGAAAGAAGTGGAACAGGTTCTGAATGCTGATGAAATAAAGGACTTCAATGACTTTCATGTCAAATTCAACACAAGACCATTGTTATCCCAATGGAATTACAAAATATATACTGATCGTATTGTGTTTTATATCTTAAATATTGATAGTGATTTACCTGCTTTTAAGTGTGCTCCGAAAATTGAATGTAGTGTTGTAATTAATGCTAATTGCATTGTACAAGTGTTTATCAACGATAATGAATACAAGCGCAGATTTAAGGTGTATTCTTCCCACAAATTTGAAATTGAGTAAGTGGTCACAAATAGAAAATATTTTAATCAGATATAGGTTTTTAAAAGAAGAAATAGTCAAAGATTTACAGTATTATTTAATTAAAGCGCATTTGTATTTGCAATTAGCCTGTGAAGTGTCAGAAGATGAAAAACACTTACAATTGATATTAAATCAAATTTTGCTTTTAACTCAGAAAAAAATCACTACTTTACAGAAACGATTACATTTGCATTTATAATTTATTCGCAATCTCCTGTATGTTATAAATTACTAAGTAACTTTTTGCAGTTATCCCCATAAGAGAGACTTACAGCAACTGACATCCTCTTTTCAAATTTCACCAAATAGTAGTAATTGTAACCAACATTACCTTACACGTATAGTTAAAATGTTAAATACTCATGAAAACTATTATGTTTATTGATAGATGAAATATATATTAATAGAGATTTACACTATAAATCAGAAAGCATATCAGGTTATGCTGAAAATAGTACTATACTACTAGTACTACTAAACTACTGTATATAGCTTTATGGTAAGTTCCGCCTTTAGGAATCTTTAAGAAATTGTACAATTAGTACCTGTATGTGCTGCATCTGGTCAGTATCTAAAGGAATTAACTTCCAAATGTAATTGATTTTGTTCAGAGGTTTGACTTTAAAATAATTTGTAATATGACGGATGATAATAGAATTAATCAAAGTATGTTCAGATTACTGTCAGATACTGGTCATTTTATAAACCCAACTTCTGCCAATGACATTACTTATCTATTTTTTGATGTCGTACATATATTTAAAAATATAAGGAATAACTTGCTCAATTTAAAATAGCCTAATAAAATATTTGTTTATCCAGATTTTGAAACTGGTGGTTTAAGAAAAGCCTGTTTTGAAGATCCCAGAAAATTCAATAAGCAAGAAGTAAGTAGTATAGTAAAAAACGCTTACAAATTAAATACTAAAAACCCATATCCATCTAGTTTAGAAAGATAAAAGCTAGTTCTTGCAGATAACATATTTCATAGTTCAATAGTAAGTGCACTTAAAGCTATAAAAGAATGCGACCACACTACTGATTTTTTAGCAATAATTTCTAAAGGGTGAAATGCAGTAAACAATAAGGATGCTGTAAAGGGTATTACTAAAAGAAATAAGTGCTGTTATCCTGTTCAAAAAAGAGATTATAAAAATATTAATGTGTTTAAAGGAATTTATTATTTGGTTAGGGAAATGACATGGGACTGGCACAGCTTGTTTAACCTCGGATACCTACCTAGCAATATATAGCAATACTTTCACTTTAATCAAATCAATCTAAAATTATTTAGGCAATCCTTTAATTCCAATTAAATATATTTTACTAGGAAAATTTCAGAGTGACTACCTTGAAAAAAGGTTTGGCAAATATCATATGCTAACTGGTTGCATTTACCATGTTTCTAATACACAGGTGATTGAATCTGAAAAGAAAATTCACCTCAGAAAATTATTTAAAAGCTTTAATAATAATGGCAAATTTTCACTAAAGGATTTGCAATTTAGTTTTGTTGAAGTTAGTGATTACGATTTGAACGATTCTTGAAAAATATTGAATATAAGTGAATTACGAGATATTCTGAGTAGTAATTATTTTGAAAACTGCGATGTAGATATTTCGGCTTAGCATTATGTTTGTGGTTATGGATTTCACTCTATTACAAAAAGCTTAATTTTAATTTATGTGAAAATTTAATAGAAGAAGATATCCGTATACTGACCAACAATGAATATTTTGATTATTTACAACGTGGGTGTTTATGTATGCCAAGTGAAGTTAAATATATATTTTACCATTTGTATGCAATTTTTCATCACATTCCAAATAAAGAAATTTTGGAAAAAAGTCTTAAAGGCAGAAAAACAAAAAAGAATTTTGTGTTCTTCAATAATTTCAAATTTAGGATTGGATAATTTTTCCATAGATTTAAATTCCGATTGTAAATGTGGACAAAGCAACAAAAAAATTTACAGTATAATTTGTGGAGTTTTAGTAAATATTATGTTGAACATTTACACCACAATAAAGAATGACGAAATTCATACGAGTAAGTTTAAGAAACGTAAATTGGCAACATTTGAAAAAGCTCTTAAAAATATATACATTTATCTACAAATATATGTATATACACAACAGTGTAGGTACTTCTTAAGGAGGAACTATAATTTCAAAAGAAACTAAAAATCAAATTTAATAAAATAATAGTACCGTCTATATTGAAGCATTTGATTTTTTTGTTTTAAACATGCATGGAAATGAATCATGTATTCTTTTTATTACATTTGGACGTCTTGTTTTTATTTAAATATTTAATTTTTATTTGTAGCTGTAAAATTAGGACATTTATGTAGTACTTAATTACTTATTAATTTTATTTTTAAGGACCTTTGTTAGCATTTTTACTCATTTAAATATAAATAAGCAATTCTTCATCTGTTAGTTTCCTAAACCTGTGCAAATGTATTCTTGATTCGCTCATGCACAAGAAAAGTGACACGACTCAAGAATTGTCAATTTTGAGTTGAGTATACAGAACGATCCTAAAAATGTCATATTTTTATAAGGTAAGATGTTACAAATAAGAATAATAGTATTTTATAGAGGGCAGTAATGTCTCTTTTAATTTGAGCCGATAATGTCGGCGTTTCCTCGTGAAAAGTGTCACTTCTCAGTTCTGCTCTGTTATTCACAAGGTACAGAGCGAGAGTTTTCAAGAAAAACGTCACAGCAGCCTTTACGCGAGTTAATTCACGAAGAAAAATGTTACATTTTGATTTGTGTCAGTATTGGCGATAAAGTAAGGTAAGTTTCGAATTGATTTCTATCATTTTTTGCGAAATATTTAGAGATGTGCCATTTTTCTTTAAATGTGATCAAATCCATTCTAACATGATGCACTGAAATCTAAGTTATGTAATTTTTCTTGGTAAATTGATCCATTCCCATATGATTTGAATTATGCCATTCTTCTGGATAAACCACTAGTAGATTTTAATATTTTATTTCATACTGCGTCAAATTTTGTCATTTACTAAACTAATTTCATTCCAGAAAGTAAAACTTTACAGTACCTCCACCTAAACTTTACAGCACCCGAATCAAAGGTCCCATACGTATATTTACTGACATTTTTTAAGTAATTATAATATACTTAATGATTACATACTAATTTTAACATTAATAGTACAATATTATTATTTCCTGGAGAAACGGCATTCTGAACAGCAAAAAAAGAATTGTCTGATAAATTGATGTTTCTGGATAAAGGTACAAAAAATATATTTTGTATGAAATAGAAACACCTAGCCAAGTTTCCCATCACTAAACACCATAATTATTCTAAGACAAAATCCCTTCTTTAAATTTGTCAAATTGAGAGGAATCGCTTAATGATGCAACAAACCTTAGAATTATGTGTCATTACCAATTCATGTATACAAGGTGTTCTGAATATATTTAGAGAGACTCCAGGAGCTGATAGAAGACGTAAATGCAAATAGAAATCGTTATGTCAACACGTATTCCAAACTCATTGGTTTAAAGATACTGGACCTTCAAGATTAATAAATAAAAATATTATTGACTATATTTTCGAAACTATTCGACAAATTGCCTTAAAGTTTGATACAGTTTCTTTTATTAGTCAGGTACATTTCCACATAAAACACCATTTTAATACGTCTAACCAGTGGCGTGCAATAGCTACTAGAACTTTTTTAAAAATAATGTTACCCCACTATCTAAATTTATAAACACGCCATTATTTAAAACAATGGTTATTTTACTAAACTTCAATATACTTATAATTTTTTCACAAACGCAGTCGTTTTACTAGAAATCCACACATCTTTAAATCAATAACGCCCATGCTTTTCAACAGAAACGAGTTAGAAACTAACTAAATATAAAATAAAATTATATAAAAAAGTACACAGACATAAATCTTTGAATAAGATATTTGTAGGTTTTAAGTATCATATCAAATAGCAGTTGGAATTTTATTGATTTATCTTTTATCCAAATTACATACTATTTATATTTAATTTTGTTGTAAGTTTCTTTTTTATAGTAAATACATACAACTTCTCCCTTTTCTGTAATTGTAGCAAATAATTAATTAAGGCAAAACACTGAATTGTGTTAACAATAACAAAATTTAAAAAAAACGAGGTATAACAGGTGCTCAAAATGCATTCCATTTTGCTCTATATATTTCTGACCTCTTCGTGTAATAGAATATACATCTGCTAAAATTTGGTGACTATTATTTAGCACTTCTTGGCATACCTCTTGAATTCTTTAAATTAAGTCATGTTCTGTTGCTACGGGTGTAGTGTACACTTTATTTTTTAAAAACTCCCATAAGAAAAAATCTAGGACATTAACATCAGGCCATCTAGGTGGTCAAGCAGTTGGTCCCTTGCCAGTGCGATATTTTGATTGAAACGAGCCGCAGTTTACAAGAGATACGGGAAAATTGGGCGATGATAGTTTTTTCATTGTCTACGTCTATACTATATCAAAGACAATTCCAAATTCAGGATTGCAGTTCAATAAATTCAAAAGAAGTTTTCAAATATTCAAGCAGGTGGATTGACTTCATCAGCAAAGGCAAGGTGTGAAGGTGTATAATCAATGTTTCGAAGTACAATGCGGCAAAGTAGGAAATATCGTCAAACAATGGGCGCTACTAATTTGATTACTTCAATTAACATTTCATTTTGAACTGTCAAATAGGAAACAGTGCTACGACAATTACTCTAGTATATTGTCAATATGAGCCAATTGCTTCTATAGAAATGTTAATGACACTCACTGATATTTGATTTACCCAGTACTTATTTTAGAATAATTCTTTAGAATTTACGTTTGCTTTCACAGTAATAAGTTATACGTATAAATTTCTGAAATTTCATATATCTGACATGGTGTTTCAATTTAAGTTAACTAAATAAAATAATTAAGTAATAAGCAGTAAATTGCACTGTATTGAAATATTATTACTATACATATAATCAGCTAGGTCCATTAGTTATTTTTAATTGTAATTAGAAGTACAACATTGCCCTAATCAAAAAGGAAAGTTATCTTATTTTAACAATTATTTAATAAATGCTAAACGCGATAAGATTAATCATAGTTTGTAATTAAATATTTTACAGATCACTACGCTTCTATTTAGTGTTTAGTAGAAAGAATATACGGCTCCGCGCATTTCTCAAATGTTATTCAATAATTATTAAGTCTTCTAGTTAATCAAATATTAAGCAGCAATGTATTGTTCATTTTATATGTAATTAAAATATTATTCAGCTTAATGGTCCGCATTTAGATAATTGGTTAATTGTATTATTGGATTAAATACAAAATGACGAAGCTACAGGAAATAAATCATACTGTGCTGTAACTTGCTACATTAGTGTCTGAAAGCGTTGGAACAGTTGAAAGATTATCTATTAATTCACAAGCAAGGGCATATGGGAACTTATTACTGGGTACGCCAATGTGGTATAGATGAACCAAATTGAAGCCTCACTGCACTCGTTGTTTAGTTAAGAGGATTAACGTGCTATTACTGAAGCTTTTTTCTCTAATATAACCAAATTTTAGAATTCATTTGGCAACGGCATCTCCGTTAGGAATAATATTAAATTTAGAGTGTGGGGAATAATTAATTAGGTTTGGTTAGTACGTAAACAGAAAACTCCTTATCAGACAAATTGACAGTTGTATTGATGTAGAACACAGAGTGGTCACAAATAATTGTGCTAATTCGGGGACAAGATTAAAATTCCATTTTACAATTAAATGAAGTCGTATTCATGTTCCGTATAAGCAAGATAAAGGTTTTGCAAATCGGCCTCGAACACTAATACTTTTTTCCATTATAATGCTATAGTTAGTTTCATTTTAATTGACAATATAATTCAAAATTCGTTAGTTAATATTATTTAGATTCTAAAAATTTCACTATTTCAATATTTATTGAGGTATTTTGATACATTTAAATAGCAATTGTGCCTATTTTTTGGATTTTGTACAGCTAGATAGGTTATACCTGTTGATTTTTGTATTTTTCGATCACAAGTAGAATTCATGCACGATCTTAATTAATTTCACTTTGCTCAAGAGTAATAAAAGCTGTATTTGTGAGAAAGCTATTTGAAAATTCTAACAACGGTGTTTGTAGAAACATTAGTTTAATTATTACTGGTGCTACTATTAATGGTTTAGCAAATAATCTACATAACCTAAGTGTATATTAACACATTTTATAATTATGGATCTCACTTAAATTTGTATTACACCGTAATGTGCAACGAAAACCTGCAACCCCGATCACGTTTATGTAAATATATTTCATTTTTTCCATCTACCCCAAATATAGTACAGAAGTTCCAATATCTATCACACCATTAATTATGGGTAACGTAATTGTTTATTAAATTACTGCGACGTTCCTTTGTATCATGCTCACCCAATAACATTGGATTTTCTAAAAAACTTTAACTTGAAATTTTCTAAGATACATTAATTTTGGCTGAAACAAGTCAGTAAAAATTTAACTATTCGTTTTATTAATCAAAGATAATCTTATTTCGATTTAGTACCACTTATGCATTTTTTAACTCTTTTGACCTTAAATTTGCTCATAGTAACCATGATTTATCACTTATAATATTTTAAACAATTATAGTTCATTTCGAAATTTAGTTTGTTAATACTTCGTTACTTATAATTTACGGTAGTTTGCAACTTGCCGTGTACAAGTAATTGTTTACATTATTTTTTTTCTAATAGTAATGAAATTCAAATAACCTCTGTTGAAATCTTCGTGATTTAATTTAAATCTCGTAAGACTGAACATTACAAAAACCAAATAAGTTCTCATTTATTTTATTTTCTAATAAGATCGTATACGAAGAAGTATATAATAGTACTTTAAACCCACAACAAACAGTTTCTTATATAATCAAAAAGGGACGGCTTTGGAAAATAATAACTTTTAAGCAAATGAAGGCAGCATTCTGAAACGAATGAAAAATTTCAATGTTAATTGATATAAACAAAGTTCAGAAGAGTCATAATTGAGTTTTAAGAAAGAAGTAGCTAGAAGGGATTTGCTAAATCTTGAAAATAAAGAACTTTAAAACTGTAATGGTCAAACGAATTGTCCACAAACTCCGGCGAACTATCTAAATACTACATGTGGTTAAGTTTAACTGCGGGCTATACAAACGTTTTCAGATTGAACGCAAAAACAAGATCAGATTGAAATACAAGCATTTGATTCGCCAAACAAATCATGAGTCGGTAACTAAAGAAAGTTAATAAAAGCCCTGCTCCCAGGATTGGCATAAAATCCTCAAAATTACGTTGGTTACCCAAACTTTAACCAGTTCACCCTTCATCTTAAAGTAAATTAGTCAAATATAGTAATTACTCAATCTGCCAACGGGTAACCAATTCCCCCATTTTTGCTTTATTCTTACTTAGATACTGCATAGCCTTACCTGTTATCAAAAATGTGTATAATTTAATTATAAGGGTACAAGGAAGACTTTTGGAACCCTTGTTTTCGTGATTAATAAAGATACGTGATCTTGTAATGATATGCGCAATGGTCCACATGGGTCTACTGAAAACCATCCTGTAATTATAGATGAACAATATATTTCAACAGACAAATCTAGTTTAAACGGTAGCTTTTGTAAAACGTTGGTAAACAATATTAAACTTAAATAAAATAAAGAAGAAGATTCCTCCTAAAATTGGCACGAATTTTAAAAATTAATTACGCACAAGTGAAAAGCCATGATACTGTAATATGAACAATTCTAAGGCTTCCCACCAAAAGATTTTTAACCTGACTAACTAGGCAAAAATCAAAAAGTTTGCATTTTCAACTAGGGTGACACAGCACCAGCAGACGAATGGTTTCGCCCTAGTGGGTCTCATCAGTCCTGGGTGGCTATACACGCTAGTTCAAAATGTAAAAGATCCTTTTAAACACCTAAACCTGTGTGAGTATCGATGACAAATAATGAAAGAGCCATCTATTGTTTATATTAGGAGATATTTTAATATAAACAACGGATTAATTTTTAAAATTTATGCCAATTTTAGGAGGAATCTTATTCTTTAGTTTATTTATATTAAAACATCTCCTAATATAAACAATACACGGCTCTTCCATTATTTGTCATCAATACTAATCTTATTGAAAACTTATTATTGCAGCTGAAACCAGTGATATTCTGGATCACTGAAAATTGGCCCATTTCTAGTTACTTTATTCCGAATTTTAATTATAATCCGGTCGCCATGGAAGGTAGAACGCTTAATAAGCATGGCGGGGTTGCTATTTACACATATAATAGCGTTGCATCAAAAAAATTAGATTGGGTTATAACCTTCCATGGAGAATCAGATTTTGAATGCGTGGAGTGCCATTATTTCTCTTGATAATACTGAGATTTGCGTATTATGCATTTACCGTTCACCTGCTGGCGATTAGAAAACTTTTTCAAAAAACTAGGTCTATTACTTTTTACAACTGTCAAAAATGTCGTTATATTATGTTAGTTGGCGATTATAATATCAATAATCTCATTAATGTCAAAGTAAGATGTTCTTTAGTAGATATTCTGGACTCTTACAAAATGACATTCACATTTATGCACAATTTTAACTACACAAATTCTGTATCTTAGTGTACAAAAATTTATAGTTCATTAAACCATAGTTATTTTTTAAGTGTTAACGAAATCTTTTATTTCGATTCTTTGCGTTTAACTTTAATACTTGCTTTTATATACGAGGCAAATTAGTGAAGTTTTTAATAAACTTAAGAGCCTGTTGTTTTTTTAATTGTATAAAGCATTGGCCGTTCTGGAATCTTATTCTTGTCCTTCTGCTAATTGAGATGAAACCGTATTTTGTTTTTGATGTAATGTTTTCCCTTTACGCTCTATATTGTTATTATAACAACATACTCATTTGTCTTTAGAGTATTCATAAATGTCAGATTTTTAGTATATAATCTTCAGAAAATAGAAATTCTAAGTTCTAATACATCTAGTTATTCTTTTAGAAATTAAATACAAATTTTAATTTTTACTGTATATTAAATGTACTGTACAATAAATAAGTAGCTAATTGAGGGTATACATATTACGAAAACTTGTTAAATAAACGTTTCATTTACATGCATTAAATTATAGTTGCTGAAAATTTATTTTAGAGAAAACCTTTGTATTTTATTTATCTATCTATCTATCATTAAGAAGTAAAAATATCTTCAGCTATAATGTCCTTCATTAGTATTATTTTCAATGCACTTGGTAATGTATAGCTGAAGATGTTCGCATTTAAACACATTACATTATTTCCTGTATCATTGTGATTTTCTCTCAGAAGAACCATTGTGATTTATATTGGTTTCCATGTAAGAAATACACTATTGTCTGTGTATATTTAAACTTCTGTTCTTTTCAATGCGTTTTCTCTTTGCTCCAAGATACGTAGCTTTAGATTTGTGAACGTTAAGTTATATGAATTATAAACTTTTTAGTTCGCCGCCTTACAAACAACTATAAACTGATTTATGTTTACTGTGTATTACGTATTAAGCGCTATGTAAGAAAATAATAAAGATATAAGAATAAATACTGTCGTAGGAGAGGGTAAAAGTGAATTTAATGGAGCTATACCGAAATTCTTTAAACAAGTATATAGGAGCTAAACTTTATTTGCTTAATGCCTACTGAGTAATCCCTGTTCCACAGGAGTAAGGATTAAGAATTTTAAACATACATTTTTAATTACATCTACAATGTGATTAGCCTACAGAGTTGGGGTTCAAATTTATCAAAGCATAGATAATTTTTTGCGGCAATCTGTTTATGCAATCATAAACACAATTGCCGATTAAACCGTTTAAACTAGAAAGAAATATAGCCACACCTATATTAATATTGTGTGCATTAGTTACATTAATTACTTTTATTCTTCATTTCAGTATTAATAATAGACATTAAAAACTGGATATGTAAAATTAACTAAATATCATGGATCTTATGGATAACAAAAGTTACATAGAAATAGACAAGTTATGAGCGTAATAATATAAATAATAGGTAACGTAGGTAGGCATGGTCATCGTAATACTGAATATGCTTTATACTTTAGAGGACATGCAAACAATGACGGATTTAGGAGTATTTAGAGTAAGGGCACATTATAGTAATTTATTCAAACAATTTACATATACGAGTACTATTAATAACGGGTGCCTCTATAACTAGGATGAGGATTTAAATTTCGCGCCATTTATATATTTTTAACAAAGAAGGCTAATATGTTACATCTGTAATATGGGTATACAAAAAAATTAATCATACAGTATTTCATAGTAAATAAACGTATAAAAGTCGTAGAAAAGTATGCGTCAATTCCTGTTCAATTACAAATACATGCAGAAATTATGTGAAAGATTTTACGACAATAGAATATTTGTTGGAAGCACAATTCGTAACATAATTGGGTTTCATTAAGAGTGGATAGGTTTGCGATTAAAAAATTGAACGCCGTAGTATAGCTTGTTCTATGAAAATATCACTGATGTGAGTCATATTGTTGAACATGAACCACGGGCTTC
>JAHWXV010141128.1:0-16914 GCA_024586415.1 Phrixothrix hirtus
GTTCAGGAACTTAAATCTTACATTCCGCTCTTACAAAAAAAGAAATTAATAAACAGAGTTAGATAAAACCAAGTTTATTTTAATAACAGTTAAGTTTTGTATTCTCATACTGAATTTAAAAATTTTCCAAAGTTGCATTCGCTGGTAAATATATTATATATTCTAAAAAATGAGCTTTTGATTGATATTTCTAAGAATGTGGAAGTTCAAAATTTAATTTAACAAAAACCATTCATCCATAACGGCTTAGACTTGGACATATAATTCATTGAATATTACTGTATAATTTTAGCAATTTATAATGCTATCGCGTTATTAATAACGAAATTATAATCAATAATTTCGAACGACCATATTTCGCTCATTTGAAGAGATATTCAAATATTCCTTCTAGTCATTATACAGGTAGAGGAATTAACACGTAGGAAGGAAAGATCTACTTAAAAGGAAAATTGTGAAGACATGTAGAGATAAAACAGTTTATTCAAAAGAGTGCTCGGGAAACATTCCGCGAGGTGAAGACGAGAGCGTAAACCAAAGCGACAATGTTGGCGGATAATCTGTTTCAATTATTCAGAGACTGCTATTACTCAGAAACGGCACGATAATAAAATTGTTAAAAAACTCTACCTGAATATAATTATTTATTTATAACTATTTATACATACAAAGTATAACAAACATTAATTTTTAACATATATATGCGTTTTTACAATTTATAGTAAAGCGTTTTAAAAACTACAGTAAAATGTATAATATTTCAGTTCGATTCTTTTTCAAGACCATGATATAAATAATAAGTTTAATTTATATTTAATTATAACATTGTGAGATCGCAACCCAACCCACGGAAGGTTAATAAATAATAAATGTTATATTCCGATAGCAGTTACATACAAGCATTTTCTTCATCGTATCGATTTCAGTGTCAGTACTTTCACCATCACCCTCATCAGTATCATCCTCATCTTGCACATTAATGATTAATAGGTCTATGGAAATATCAATGATATTTTCCTTCAACCTATACTTTTCTTCAATTTCCATGTCATGATTAACATAATTAGCCCAAACCCCTTTTGGTGCATTTTGCATGGTTGATCGACAAAGTTCCAAAACATATTTTATTTTAAAAGCCGTGTTTGACTTCGCTACCTTATTTTTAACATACGCCCAAACCAATTCTATTGGATTAAAATCATAGTGGGCCACTGTAAGCTATATAAGCTTCACATTATTCTCTTGTACATCTTTGACAATTTTGTCCAACAAATACTTTTTTGAAAAACTGTATGTGAGTTATAGCTCCATCAGTTAAATTGTTAAAATTAATAATTCCTTAGGGAAAAGGTATTTTTCTGTTTATTAACCATTCTATTATTCTTACTTTTGTCCATGATATTGTAGGATTGCGGAAGTTTGGATCTAACATTGTATGATAAGGAGCTAGATCAAGAATAGTTACTGATTCCGCGGCAATTACCGTTAGTATATGCCTGAACTGTCCTTCATAATACTGTTTATTCATTTCATTATGGTAATCGTCTGACCCCTTTCTATCAATGAAGAATTTTACACAATCTGGTAAAAATCGAATTTCATTACCTATATCTAAAATAATAACATTTTGTCCTGCCCCAGACGGATGTTTGATTGCACCTCTGTACCTACTAACTTCTTGAATTGTTCCCCTGTAGTTATCAAAGTAGAGAACATATTCCAACCTGCGTTTCTGTAGCTTTTGATATTGGATAAATAGTCCGCTCTTTGAGCAGCTTTACCATTCTTCTCCATAAGTGTCGATTTACTTTCTAGTTTTTTGTGGATAAATTTCATTTCTTTTGGCCATTTGTTTAGCGTAGAAGTACAAATATGAGGAAAGTCAGGACTATAGTCTTTCATCCTTTGATTCAATTGCTTTATGGCTGGAAATTGGTTTTTTTTATATGAAATGGGAATACTTGTCTTCTTATAATGCTTTTCATAAAATCATCAATTTCTATCTTAGGCCTACCACTTCTGGGTTTAGCTGCTGTAACAGTACCATAAACCCCTTGTTCATGTGAATTCCTTTCAACACTGCGTGTGCCAATTTCCAAAAATTTCGCTGTTCGCTTTGTTACTTGTTGAAGGTTAATATTATTTATACCAAGTCTTTTCTCCATTTCGAAATACTCTTTAATTTTCAATACAATTTTTGTAAATTGTGCGGACATGTCTTGGGGGATTTTCTTTGAATTTTAGAAAAAGTAACACTTTCACTTTGTAATACACTGTGTAAAATTATGCTCTTTTGCTTAAAATCGGATTTCTTTTATAAACAAACTTAAATCGTCATCACAAGGTTCTTGCGTGGATTTCCTTTATCAATATCTATTAATTTGAAAAATATGTATCAAGAAAATCGGTTGGTATTATTGAATCCATCAAAATATGTTTGCATCATTTCGCAAAGAATAATTTCTTATAACAGAAACATGCTTGCGGCTTACCTCAGAATGACCTTGATTGCGGTTAGCTACGAATTAACACATTGACAGCAGTTATTTGCATCTTTTTCAAAATATTTCATTTTCAATTATAATACAACTTTTAATAATTTGTTAAAACCAATTAACTTTTTTTGTTCATATAATGTTAATACATCTTATAAAAAAGGAAATTTTCAATTTCTATCATAAACAACGGATTGCGGCGAATTTAACTTTTTTGTAAAAAATAGAGAAGCTACAAGTACTTCCCAAACTGTAATATATACCGTCTCTTTGCCAAGATTTGAGCTGTATAATATTCCAATTTCGTTAAATTTTGTTCACCAATAACAAAGTTATAAACTTTTTAAAATAAGAATTCTGAGAACACGCCAAATTATTGCACTTTTCTGTAAAAAATTAATAACATTTACGAAATGGCTTAAGGTAACAAAACGAAACTTCTCAATTATAATAAATGATTTATTGATAAGCTGTAAAAGTTACAGAAAAATTGGCGCCACCGTTTTTGAATAAACTGGTTTGAATGTGAACCGTCAATACTTATTATTTTAATAATAGTTCGTTGAGGCATTGGTCTAGTTTTCTTTCTGTTTAATTGTGAGACGGATTATTACAGCTTGTAAAAAAACATTGCTTGGGTACCCAACAGAGCGGATCGATCCCGCTGGCACTCACCCGACCACGGTTTTTTTGAATTATTGCTAGCATATTTAAATATTTTATATATTATTACAGATAAAAAATATGGACTGCCCAATTCGCAGTTATCTTCACCAGTTAATATTGTGATTTGAAATGTTATTTTATAATTTTTGTTGAAATGTTCAAATTATACCAATTTTGTTAAAACGTTATTATTTAATAGTGCCTCCTGTCTAACCGGAAAATGCAACTTGTAACATAATGTCCTATTACTTAATAAGGTTGGCGTTCAGGAACCAAAACTGCGAACTCTGTTAACTCTATTTCTATTACCCTGAGTTATTCCTATGCAAAGCTGCGCTTAAGGCAAACTACTAAGGTAACCACTATGTCTTAATTCCTTACCTTCCTTCTTGTAATAATATAATGTAACGCTGAAAGTTTCTTATTTAAAGACGTTACAATCTTTAGTGAAAAGTGTAAAGGATATAATAACAATGTTCATATGCTGAGAATATTTTATTACCTCGTAGCTCAGAGCGGCAGTTAACAAAATAATCGACTGAAGATAACTTACGAGTTGAAATTCCATTTCTTAAATTTTAAAACACCTCCGTTTCATTACTGTTACTAATATTACCAGCGTAGTTCCGCAAAGTTTGAAAAGTAAGTTATAAAAGCTCCAGTGACAGCAAATGTATCTAATGTATCTGTGATAGGTACACCCATTTGCAGATGTTTGTAATAAATCCTAAACTTTACTAAGTTATAAATTTTAGTTAAGTTGAACGAAGGTCATTACGGCATCTAATACCTACTCAAAATTAGTGTAAGTCTAATAATGCCCCATTTTTTTAAGAAATTGCGTATAATTTCCTAATCTAAGTGATTGGTGTTGCTTATACCGCGATTAGGGTCAATTTTCGTGACTATAGCAATAATGTTTAAATAGTATATTGCTGTTTTGACGTGTAAAAATGGAAGCGAAAACATCCAGAGGGTGTAATTTTACATTAGATGATAGATATAAGTTGTCTTTGGTAGAAAGGTTTAAAGAAGTGATCGAAAATAAGAAACAAAAACGCTATAATCTAGAAGCAGAAACAGTCAACTTGGCACCAAATTACTGATCTATTTAGCTGCAAATCTATTACATATAGAAAAACCATATCTGTAAGAAAATGCTTCAATAACAAAAATGGATGGTAGAAAGTCGATCACTAATGTAAAAAATGATTTATGCTGCAGGCCTGGATTATAGTGCTTCAAATAGGTTTTGTAAGGGGCAGTAATGTGAAAGAAAAGGCAAGATTAAAAGAATTCGAGATTTGATTAATTAAATATTAATCTGTTGTTATGTAGGTGTTGTCTCCACTTTCCTAGTGTTACCAAGCGATAGACATAAAGGAGAAATCTTGGAATTTGTATTAAACTTACCTGAATGTATAAAGGACGATATTGAAACGATATGGAAAAGGTAATATTTTCAGTTATGTAATATTAAATAAAAGCAATCTTAATTTATCAGGTTTGTTACTTCTAAATTATCGTCAATTGCGTCAAATTAAAATTCCATTATATAATTTTTTCAAAATAGGTAGATTTAAGAGGTTGTACTGCAATATTGGAGTGACCTGAAATTCAAATCCTAAAACTTGCTGATAGCTTAACTTTAAAATTTATGCTTGACTTAAGTTCAACTTAAATTTATTCCAAATATGAGCGAACGGGTTCTAATGTTTTATTCAACTAGTTTTATTTCTAACAGTATTGTATCAAGGCGCGTTCGCCAAATGTCGAAATTTGCAAGCTTCAGTTGTGATAAAGAACGTTATTAATTTTTGTTACTTTAAACCTAGGTGTTTACAAAAGATTCTCCAGATTGCAACCTTGAGGTATTCGCAATTTTGTAGAAATTCGGCGAGAATGAGCTTAACCTTACAATGAGTTTAATGTAAGTTCAACATTCAATTAAGGAAGTGGCGTCTGATTCAGTTCAGAACCAAAATTCCGAATTTGCAGTTAGAGCTATAAAACTATTGTTAGAGGTATAGCAGAATTTTTCCATGTAAAGTTCGTATTTTTTACAATTGTTGGCAATAATGTATATTATTATTTATGTAGCATCAGCTCCCAACGTAACGCATTTATCTAACATATATGCAAGTATTAAGTTCTGTAAAACTGTATGATGCACTTACATCTAATACATATTCATAAATGCAGATCATCTTGATGCTACCATTTGCATAAGTGAAATACCAGCAACCAAATGTTCAAACTTCGCTTATTACGGCAATTTACGTGAATCGTTTGTATTAACGCGTGAACACTATGGATTATTTTAGTAGCCAAATTACATATTTATGGTATTAATAAAATAATATAATACTTCACGTGATATCTAAAGTTAAATAAAAGTTAAGTCTTTTCTCGGAATATAAGCTATTGATCGATGATTTGATAATCGCATTTAATTTCCGTCCTAAAATTTATTGCTGGTCAATAACTTATGTTATTGACATTACTAAGCTTTTCGTCCTAAAAAATATATGAGCTATAATCCTGTCCATATTACGAGTTATATAACTACATACGTTCATAGTATCCTTATTTAATTATCGCAATAGACAATCCTTTATTAATGTCGATTAAATCAGACTTAATTAACCAATTAATAATAATAGTATTTCAGAGTTTTTAGCGATTTGAGTAAATTCAATTGAATTTTAAATTAGAAAAATGTCCTTTTATTGAAAATCATTGTTTGGTCTACATGTAGAGGGGCAATTAAACCGTTATCTTCAGGCTAATAAACTTAATAAGACCTACAGGTGTTTCCAAGTATAAAAGGTAAAAAAATGCATTTGTTATGCTTAATTTTTCAATAATTATTTACAGTTTTTATAAATTTAGATATCAGATTTTTAATTAGTTAGTAGGTTTAGGTTATCTTGTAGTGTTAAGTGATATGAATTAAAACTATAATATAATTTTGTAATTAGTTAAGGTCCAGTTGAAATGCGGCATGATCTGAACCACGCCTTAAGATTTGATTTGACCACCTACATAGAAGTAGTGCCATACTTGTGTAGCTATGTAAATATAAATAAAATAAGCATATTTATGGAAAGTCGTACAAATAAAGACTATTATTTTTATTATTACTATACACCATCGTAACGTTTGAAATTTTTGACAATAAACGTACTCAAGCCATTTTGTCGCATGGACTCTATTTGTGTTGCTTATAGTGACTTGAAAATTCCATCGCAGCAAAAGAAAATGGAATTAACTCGTGAACTACGACCTTAGACTGAATTATCTTAACAACAGTGTAGCGATCAACTAATTTCGATTGTTGGCGCTAGTTTAGTAAATTTAATCGAGACTAATGTTCTCTCATGAGCGAATTTAAAAAAGGTCGTTCAAAATCGTCCAGAAGCAACCGATGCTGTGCGCGAACTAATAATGCAAGATCATTATGTGACTTACCGCGATGTTAAGACATCCCTTCACATTAGAATTATAAACATATACAAGATTTTATAAGGACAACTTACCGTGAAAAAGATATGTCCTTATTGGATTTCGCATAATTCAACAATTTCTCAAAAATAGCCTCGTGTCGATTAGCGCAAAGAAATGCTCCAAAAATACCATAGTGATGCATCGAAAGCCATGTATAGTATCTACACAGGTGACGAGTCTTGCATTTATGCATGTGAAGGTGAAAGTAAACAACAGTTGATCGTCTGGGTCTACCAAATTGAGCGAAACCTCACAACACCTGTTCGTGCAAGAACCACTTCAAACCAATCGGTCGCCTGCTTTCTTGAGTTAATAGGTACGTCGCTACAGTACTACTATACGATCGTTGAACAGTCACTTCTAAGCGGTACACAGACATTTCTTTGCCAGCAATGTTCAGTGAAATAAGCAAAATCAACACGCAACTCAAGATCGCTCTTTACCAGGACAATGCCAGCGCTGCCAAATCGGTCCAACTGAGTATTAAACTGGTCAAATCATCGAATTGATGGTCATCTGCCGTAGAGTTCTGATTTTGCACCCAGCAACATCTTTTGTTCTCATACGCGCAGAATTGATTACGTGGTCAACAATTTTCGACACCAGAAGGAGCGGTTGATGGATCAAAAGGATTATTTTGGAGATACCTCAATCGGAATGGAAAAAGTGATATGAAAATTATTTTAATTGTATGCAAAAGTGCATCGATAACCGCGGTGAATATTTTGAAAAATAACAAAACCATTTTAAATGATTATTATTTGTTTTTGTTCATCATTCAGGATACATAAGTAATAACCCGCATACAGATATATTACCAAGTTGGAAAAAGGTATACATTTAACGACAATGTTGTTAACACTTCTTTCTAATGGAAATAAAATTCAAAGTAATTTCTTTGTTTAAAGATGGTTGCAATTGTAACTCTAACGGGATTTCCTATTGCCTCCACACCCATTATAATATTATCATGCAGGACGTTGATCTTATCTCAGTTTATGTATAACATCAGAGCTGAAAAGACTCTATAACCCGGTTTTAGGACTTCAAATCAGTATAGAGTTAACCATTAATCCATGCATTCCCTCTGCAACTGGCTTGTATGAATCGATATCAACGAAGAATATAATATGCATCTATAAAATCCTCTAACTTTAAAATTCTTACTATCAATTTTGGAGTTTCTCAATTTGTGTAAAGCATCATACAGTTCCGTGATAAATATTCTATCCATGAAACAAAAAGTTTAACTAGAATAGTCATAAAGGGCACGTGCACATTCTAGGCAGCTTTTAATTAACCGTGATTGTACAAATACAGGGTGTCCAGAAACAAAACCGACAAAAGAGGTTAAAATTTAGAGCTCATTTTCTGACGATCTGACCGAAATCATCTTATCCGAAAGTACTTCCTAACAGAGCTACATCGTTTTAAAGACCGTGCCTTGTAGACAACGTTCTTAAAATTTTTCCAGGCGTCTTTTATGTAAAAAAACAAAAATTTTTACATGCAGAGTAATAAAAATAGCCGATTATCTGAGATAAATGAAGACTTCAAATTTCCACCATAGACGTATCATTTGGGGGTAGTTTCCCGCATTTTAGCTAATAATATTTTTATTTTTTAATTTTTCGCTTTGAAGTTGACAGATTTGTATAACTCCAATATTTTTATAAATAAAACATATTGTAACAAAACTAGCTAATTGTTTTTACAATGCTTATTTATATTCACTTAATTCTACACTTATTTATAGGTACACTAATTTATTTTAAATATTTAATTGTATATTTTACAATGCACCAACAGCAAACATTTACTTATAATTCTATTTATGTATATTTATATTTATATCAGTAATGCACAGGACAAGATTCTAACAAAAACTACTCTAAGGGAACTCAATTCGCTGCTTATATAGGAAAGATATTCGACAAACAATTCGAACAGAACATTCAAGAATATTAGTTAAAATAATGATCTAATGCTATGACTCCTTGCTGATCTAATTGAATTGACAGACATAAATTACTGCAATGAGTCATTTGCGGATTATTACAAAGAAAACATTCTAGATGATTCTAGAATTTTCCATTTACTGTTTCTAATTTTTCTTACAATATTCTTGTTTCAAGTCGATAAATGCCGTCGTTTTCGAGAAAATCCTACTTGAAAATATTTTGCTATGACTAACAACTAATATTAACGAAACGCTCTAGACGAACTAAATAACTGAATTTGAAAAGAAGTTACAATAAAAACATGAAGCAAGAATAACTTTTATTTATAAAATTTTTAGAATTATACAAATCTTTCAACTTCAATGCAAAAAATGGAATAATGAAAAAATTATTAGCTAAAGTGTGGGCAACTACACCCAAATGATACGAAATTTAAAGTTTTCATTTATCCCAGATAATCGGGAATTTTATGTTTATGTTTTTATTGTAACTTCTTTTCAAATTAAATTATTTACTTCGACTAGAGCGTTCTGTTAATAGTAATTGTTAGTGATAGGAAAACATTTTCAAGTAGGTTTTTCTCGAAAAATGTGGTATTTATCGACTTAAAACAAGAATATATTTCATATATAAAAATGTCGGAATTATACAAATCTGTCAAGTTCAAAGCATAAAATTAAAAAATGAAAAAGATATTAGCTAAAATGTATGCAGCTACCTCCAAATAATACGCCCACGGTGGGAATTCGAAGTCTGCATTTATCTCAGACGGTCGGGCATTTCATTACTCTATATGTAGGCATTTTCTTTTCTTTACGTAAAAGAGTTCTCAAAATATTTTAATAAAACTGCCTACAAGACACCATCGTTAAAGCAATATACCTCTGTTAGAAAGTATTTTCGGATAAGATGATTTAGGAAAAACTGTGATAAAATGATCTCTAGATTTAAACCTCTTGGTTTGCGGGTTTCGCCTCTGGGCACCCTGTATTAATAGAGAGTCACCCTTGATTTACTTATATTAATAATATTGAAAGTTAATTTGTAGTATTGTTAATTTCTGTGTTAAAATTTATTTGGCCAATTCATGCAAGAGAAAAACTTGAACTTTTTAATATTTCGGTAAAATAATGAACAAGTTCAATGCATTCGTGTAAATAGTTCTGTATGTAATTGCATAACAGTGAATCAATGAAACATCTTTTTTATACCAATATGTAATTTGAGTAATATTTCAAAAACCACTTTATTGTATACTCTAAATTATACAAAATTATAAATTTGATAAGTTACTTGATTTAAATTGAACAGCCAGTTGCATGTCTATTACTTAGAGCTACATGAATGTAGTTGAATAACACATAATTAATTGTGCTGGCTCATTGTGTATTTCTGTTTATGTAAAGTAGCTAATTAACAAGACAAGATTCTTCAGAAAACTAAAAACGGAATTTGTATTTATATAAAATAGAGGATTCCAAAATATTAAATAATAGTAAAGAGTAGAATTAGTCATAATTCTGATGTAATAAATTGCAACAACATGACTAATTGCTGATCTTGAATTTATTTATATCCATATCGGTTACAGTAATGTGTCATCCGTGATTACATCGCTTATTTCGGTTCTAAGAAACATTCTACAGTATTCAACGAAATGTACTAGAATGTTCTATAAAAGGTTGTTATTTCTGATTCTGTTGCAACAGTTCAGCGTCAAGTTGAAGTTATTCGGTTTGTATTGACTATTTACATGTACAAGAAGCCACGAGATCGCTAAAATGCATAATTTCAGTAACTCACCACATTTGAAAAAGGTGGCAGTGCTGGGACCCTAAAAGCTTGGAACGGCGTGGTTCTGCAGCATTATGAGCGTGACAATCTTGGTCTACTCAACGTTTTCATGTCTGAAAACAGAGAAGTGGTTGGCCTCGGAGCACATAGGAGCGTGACGGCTGACTTTTAGCGGTAAGAGAACTTTTTTAAGCCATGCAGTTAATCGACTCCCTTTGACACTTTAGCATGGAACCAATAGATTATAGTAGTGCGTGATAAGAGAGCAATGGCAGTATGAATAGGACCAGATCGCCTTTACATATCAAAGCCACTTTTATTTGTGGTCTTCTGATAGCTGGTTATGAGTTAGAATACCTAGGGGGAAACAAAATGATTATACTTTATCGAAAATCGACATTTTGGTTTAATTCCAGGGATTCTAGCCTGGGGTGCTATAAGCCATGGAAGTCGTTTTGCAATAGTATTCATTCAGGATACTTTGAACTTCCATACATGCATGGCTGCAATATTGCAACCTCTACCTCTTCAGTACCCTCAGCAGGTCACCATAATGTATTGCCCTGCGGGATAATGCCATATCTCACATTGCAAAAGTTCTTGAAGAAGAAACATCTGAGTTATGTCCTGACCTGGAAAGCCTCCTGACCTATTACCTATTAAGCTTGTGTAGGATGCGGTAAACAGGAAAATGTCAAAATTGTCTAAGCCTCATGCTTTCACAGATGAACTTAGGCAACAAGTTGAGGCAATATCAAATATGTTTCTCAAAGACGATTTCGATCACTAAATTGAGAGCATGCCTTGCTATGTATATGAGTGTACTTGTGTCCGAGGTGATCGTTCTTATTATTATTCTTGTGTTTTGTTGGCATTAAATAAATAAATTTCTAAACTTTAATTGTCTTTTTAGTTGAATCGCTTTAATGTTTTGAGTAAATTTCAACCTTCGTTGTCCATTCTATTTCGTATTTTCTGTTTTCTGTCATTCACTGTGGTTTCTGATTCGGAAAGGTCATGTATAAGCCTATACCTTAAATTATTTTCCCACCTATAGAAATTTACGAAAAATAAACGCGTAAAGGACTTTCAATAAAAGTTCTACAAAAGCTTTTAGTAGTCACATGCGGATTTGATATAACACGGTTTAGCAATTAAATTAATTCTAAGTCTAGCATTTTTAACAATCAAATTAATTCAATTTTACAAAACAAGCTTTCCTGTTCTAGATTTAGGAAAAACCATTACGTTCGACAGTAGATGTCCAATTCTCTTGCTAACTTCACAAACAGCTTTAAACTATTTCCCATACAACTGGTATAAGCCAGTTTGGTTTTCTATGTGATACACTAATCGAAAAAATTAAGAAACCTCGTTTAGATTTTCGAATAGCTACGTAACAAACTTTTAGAATCACATTAACTATAATTTGCGAATAGTGCCACGAACTTATAACATTTATAAAATATTTATAGGATTTATTAAGGCGGCAGCTAAAAATACAATTAAAAATATCATGGGATGCGTAATCAGCTAACTTAGTTTGTGTTTTTTAAATTTATTTTTAATCCGTAAATTAATTTTTCCGCTTTAATTACGGACTCTAATAACTGTTGTTATGTAAATGAATTGTTCTAATTAACCAAGACCGTTATATACTAAGATAATTAACAATGAATTTCATTTATTTCTGATTTAAAATCATGTAAGCGTCATTGGAATATTTTGAAAGTCAAATTTGTAGACATTAACGTAATTTTCCAACGCCTTAAAACGTTCATAATTGAAATGTTTACGTTTATTGTAAATTTTATTGTTATTACCAGGTTAGCATTTCCCCGTACCTCTTTGCACTGAAATATCTTAGTGATTAATTAACTAATAATGGAGTAGTCTGTATTTTTATTAGTTAATGGTTAAATACGTTATAATTTCAATATACGTCCAAAAGATGTGTGAAAAATTCATCGTTAACTTATCAATTATGATAAAAATTATAACTAAATTGTTTCTAGCGTTTTGGAAGAAATTTCTAAATAAAGATGGTTATACATTAACGCGTTATGAAGCGAAGCAGATTTAAGCTCCAAATAAAACAGAGCCGTTTTTAGGTAGCAAGGTAAGGACGTTTTTGGAACTTTTACCTAAAAGTAATCTTCGAATGTCGATAGAAAATTGTGATGTTCTAAAACATAATCTATATACCGTAGGCAGCTAGTCCCTTGCAAATTTGTATAACTTAGGGCACACTTTCAAACAAAACATACAGATCTAAAGGCTACGTACACGTTGCAAGATAGTTTTATTTTAAGCACCTCCAAAATACGGCAGACAGTTCAATTGCTATGCACAACCCTGCTGTAGTTGTCTAGGAAAATGCTTGCTGTTGATTGTAATGTTGGATGTTGAATTTTCTTGTGGGTGATGTAATGGAATGAAATTTAAGATGATATTGTCTTGTTCTGGTTCGGCCTGTTATGTGGATGTGGTTATGGGTATAGTGTTGTGTTTTATCGTTTGTATGACTATACAGTTTTTTTAGTTGTGTATAATCTGGATGGTTGCGGTGGCATTTTAGTTTTGTTTGTAAAGTGGTTTGTGTTTTCGTTAGTTTGAGACATTTATTGTTAGCTTTGTGTTTGCATAATTTGTAGTTGTATGTGCATTTTATGTGTGCCAGGATTTGCATCCAGTTGCAGTAATGTGTGATTCTAATTGTGCCATTATGGTTTTGAAAATGTATATGTCTGTATAATAAAGTAAGTTAAGTTATGCAAATTTGGTAAACTGATTATAAATTTTGTGTTCAGTTGTGTATTAATTGTATTAATTTTTGAGTCTATTTATGTACTTCTGATGTGTTTTGTAATGTAGATTATTGTTATTGCTGAACCAGCACGGATTGCAGATCTGTAGTTTGCAATACGCACTTTATTCCATTGGTTATTTAAATTGAGGTTCTACGTCGCGCCAACGCCTTGTTGGTTATTTTTATTTCAATGTCAAGTTCGAATTAATGAATATGAAGGAAAAATATTTTTATATGAATTTAACGTCCGCATGTTTAAAAAATGTTTATAAATGTCATTTGTTTTATATAGTTTAGGTTTTGCGTCTGTTATTTAGGGTATAGGTCCCTAACCAGGATAGAGACCCGTTGCGTCAATTTGTTAAGTGTCAAAAAGTCATTTTCGTTTTGTATCGTTTGTAGTACCTTTTGTTCTGTAGTTTGGTTCTAAGTGTATGTCTCAGTCAAAAGTTACAAGCTTCGGTATCCCTTCAAATCCACATAAACATGGGGAATTGATCCTTTTGTTTATTTTTTTTAGGTAAGTGGAATATGGACAATGCCCTGTCAACAAATGAATCATTCCTAGATTTGGATTAAACTGTTTGTTACCAAAACAGTTTTTTCTGTTGGGAATCTCCAGTTGAACACCTTGTAGACAGGTCTTGATTGAAAACAAACTTAGAAACATTATAAACGCCATCACCCACGTAAAAACTGGCATTAAAAGACTCCATGTTAATTAAACAATTCACTAACACAAGCAAACATCTACCTGTTACCAGTTTATCTTGTAAGCACGTTATGCGTATGGACGAGCCCCGCAATGCCGACTTGCAAATTTATCTGCTATATCTAGGGTGGCATATTAAAACGCAATTACAACGTAATCTATTTTACTAAAATTATTAGGCTGTATATAGTAATCCGTAAAGTTGTTGTACATGATTGAAGTTGCATCATCCTAAGGTATAATTTTGAAATTTTTAGATACATAGTATACATTGCGGTCTTGTAATTAAACAACGACTGATGCCGAATCTAATGCATCATAGGCAGAGTATTAAATCAAACAAATTAGAAACATATTTAAAATTGAACTTATAGGGTGTTTATACATATTACGACAAATAGAGTTAAACAAAAATCTAATTGACTAAGTGAAATAGAGTGAACTTTTAAGTCCAGCTTAGACCTAGTAGATATACTAAATGGCTCAACGAAACGGAAAAATTTGAATGTAGTGTTGGCAATTGTTAGGAGCCAATATAACATATACGATAAGCATCGACTTTTAGTAATCATGAAGAATTGAAGCGGTGCAGAATGTGCTGTCGCTTTGAGAGCATTTTACAGGAACGGTAATAGTGTGACTGATGCATAAAGGAATATTTCGACATAATTACTTTCTATGACGTCATGATCTAAATTCATCGGCTCATGCAGTTATAATGTAACATTTCGGTTTGATTAGTCCCGAGGAAGAAAATAATTTATATTTATGTTTATTCGGGAAGTTCGTCGTGTAGGGTAGATTCGGCAGGGCGGTAATCATTCGTCAACGTAGACGCTCGACAGAATAGTCTTACGATTGGTGGTGTTATTGACAACCTGGAATATGGTGACCTAAAACGGATTAAGTGGTATTGTGGCGACTATTTATCCATATAAATGGCAAGACAATAAACCTTCGGAAAACGTATATTACAATATAAAAACAGAACAACTATGTGACGGACATTATAGTATTAATTCTAATTATGATCTAATGAAATAAAAACACATTATTTGTTTACGGTAGTCAATACAGTGTATATTAGATCTCGCGCAAGCTTTGTATCCGCTTATAACTCACAAGACAAGGTGTATTGGGATTGATTAATGATGCACCTCGAAATGAGGTACCGATCAACTGACAATGGTGTTTTGTATCGGCGGCCGAGGGTGGGAAGGGTCACTAAGCGCTGAACCCGAGGCGATGGGTTCCCAACACCTCGAGTGTTAGCGTACGGAGCGGTTGTTTAACTTAGAGATACTTGTTACTCTGTCTACTAAAATTTCGAGAGTTGCAGACAGTCTAAGCCTGGCAAAATATTATTGCTCAGTAAACTAAGTGTAGAACCACCAGGCGTTTTCTTATAGGTCATAAAACGAGAAACCTGCATTGACTAGGCATTGTGCACCCGAATTTTTCGCAACAAAAGCAACGCAAAAGTCAAAAGGTAGAGAACTCTTAGTCGAGTGTGTTTCGTTACTCGGTCAATAAAAGCGTCATTAGAGAGCATTGCAGTGCTTAATAGCCCGTCGATTGAAAAACACTCGGCTCCTTCAGTCACGTCTACGGTGATGATTTATGAATAAAATACAAATACTTATTAACAGATAAACGCATTGAACTGTCGATCCTTTTATTCGCGTATTTTGTTACCTGCGACTGCCGCTACATCAACATTGCGAGAAGTTCCAAAAAAATAGGATTGACCTTGAAAATGGAACCCCCAGGTGATGTTCTAAAGGTGTGTAACCTAGAAAATACTGAAGCTATTCAGGTTCCCATCCAAAGGAGTCCTTTTCGCTTCCATCAGCAGCATTCATCGGCGGTATAGTGGAAGCGAAAAAGTGTACAAAGAATACTGCATGAATTAAATTTCACTCCTATAACTTTCAGAGAATCTGTGTTGGTGAAGGTTAACGAAGATGCAAGTTTTCTTAATAACGCTTGGACGTCGGATCAAGATCGTTTCAATCTTAGTGAGTATATTACCAAAAAAAGTTTCCAATATTGTGCACAGGAATGTCGTCGTGACATTAACGGGCTTCCATTACATATTCCGTGGTTGAAGTATGGTATTCTGTGTCACATCCAGTGTAATGATTTACACTAGAAGGCTTCATTGTTTTTTTTTAATTATATGCCCCGTTTACGTTCTGTAAAAATAAATTGATGGAACCTCCTGTAAAAAACGCCAAATTCATTTATGCCTAATTTTAGAATAATGCGACAGCAGGATCTATTATAGTAAAATATAAAAGCCAATTTGTTCAAAAGTGAAATATTTTAAACTGGAGTAAAAGCTGGCAATTTCAAACGCATGCAGAGGGCTACGCAAGAGAAGATTGCAGTCACTGAACAAAAGAAGACTTTTAGTTGTGCATCTAAAACCAACACAAAGTAAAATTTTATTTTATATTAACGGATAATTACAATTTAAAAAATATATATATAAAAAGGATCACGCATGTAAAGAGGAATTGGAAAACAAGATCGACTGACATTTGGATTAAAGTGAAAAACGGAACCCAAAATGATATCTTTTTTATAAAAATTAGATTTCTCAGTGCTATTTGTATTCAAATCTTACCAATATTTTGGTGAATTACATAAAAAGTTTACAGATTAGTCAGTTCAAATACAGCAACCAGGAATTAAAGCCCGAATTTTGGATACGAGGGTTGCCTTTTAAGTAGTTACAAAAACTAGGAAAAAAAAACAAATTTTTTGGAACAAACCGTTTTATTGTTTTTCAAAATATTCACCTTTAAGTTTTATACACTTTTGAATGCGTTTAAACCACTTCTCGAAGCATTTTTGCCACTCTGAATTTGGTATCTCAAAAATGTGGTTTTCAAATGCTTCAACGGCCTCTTCAGGAGATGAAAATCGCTGTCCACGCATTTTGTGTTTGACATTCGGGAACAGAAA
>JAHWXV010141146.1:0-16639 GCA_024586415.1 Phrixothrix hirtus
TGTTATTTCGTTACCACAATAAATTGGTTAATCGGACAAATTTTAATTATCATATTTGCTTTCTCAATAAACTTTTTTGTTAATATCACATACCTTTTTGATTGAGTGTATGCATTGTATGTTTAATTTTAAACATCTTTTAGGAAACCTAAAACTAGATCAATTGCCTACTGATCTTTAATAATGTCTGTCCCACGCCTAAAAATAGGCAACTCCACTTAATTTTTATTTCGAGATGCCATTCGTTCGAATTCAATTTTCATCATTGCCAATTTATTTTCCATCTGACTAAGGTGTGGTGAAGGGGTTGGTTACGGTATCATTGTAAAATGCTAGTTTTGTAACCATGTCCCTTTTTTGGCAAAAATATGGCATCGGCTAACTGAGGATATAATTCAGAACTATTTTTAGAAGATATCCGCTTAAAATGGTAGAATAATCAACACTAGCAACGATGCAGTTGGTAATACGCATCATGTTCAAATTTAATCCTAATGCAATTCATAAAATTCAAAATGGCGTTGTTTTTTGTTAAGGTACCAGTCTACTTAATTTTGATAGATATATCGGAACAGTCTATTCAAATTCTGTTGCACAGCGAACTACAACCAAATGTTTTTATAATAAAAATGTTAAACCTATTGAAACTGTTGTAAGACTTCATTGACAATTTGGGCAAAATATTTTATTAAAAATCCATGATCGGTGTAAACAATTTTGTGAAAACAGAGAGGATGTCGGAAACTTAGCACACACTAAACGACTTTGAACATTTGTCACTAATATGCACGTTCAACGAGTTCATGCGCTAATTTATAATAGGCGGATACTTGTGCGTGACTTATTAAGATTACTGAAAATAGGCGTAAGAAAAATGTATGCCAGGCGAACCCTAAGGCTGTTTCCATAAAGTGGAAACAGAAAGGAGTTCAAGGCGCATCCGGGCTTTTAAGGCACTTTGAACAAGAAGGAAAAATATTTCTAAGTCAATTTCTTTCTGGTGATAAAACTTGGTTCATTATTTTAGCCCAGAAAGCAAGCGACTAAGTTTAGAATGGAAGCAAAACGCATCACCAGCTCCCAAAAAAGCGAAAGTTGCTCTTTCAGCTGGAAAGATTATTTTGGGGTGTATAAGGCGGCTTCTTTACCGATTACTGCATCGAACACTGGATGCTGTCTATTACTGTCAATTAGTGCCTGAAAAGTTAAAATTTATTTTCCCACAAAAAGGCGTAAACGACCTACAGAAGTATCATTTGCTTCAATTAAATAAAGCCATATTGAATAAACTTCATCGGCAAACAATTTCCTATGCTCTCTACAGTCCCAATTTATCCCTATGCGATATTTATTTATTTAACTTTGTGAATATTGGATGTAAGGTTGATGACGATGTCAGAATTTTGTAAATAAGTGGCTCCGCGAGTAACCAAAACAGTTCTATGGAACTCCCAAGAAGATGGCAGAAGTGTATTGAACGGCAAAGAAATTATGTCGTAAAGTAGCATAAGTTGCTGGTTAAATTTGAATATACCTCGCACCACCCATTGATATAACTGATCAAATCAATAAAGTTTGGAGGCAGTTAACATCCAGTTAAAAACAGCTTCAGTTGAGTTTAAATTTGTCGTATATGTTAGCATTTTGGAAATGTCTACAAAATTGAATTATTTGTCGTACTTGTGTAGATGTCATGTCATTTGAAGGACATGTGGAAAAAAGGCTAATGTCACAAAATAATATTTTCGAAAAAAGTATTTAAAAATTTGTATTAAGATCGGCATGTGCTCACTGATCTTTAAATTATGCAATCTCATATACTAATATTTACTATAAATCGTTACTGTTAGAAGTTAGAAGTTGAAAAGGAGGTTTTAGTAAACAAAAACCAAAATAAACATGAGAACAAAGATCAACGTGAATTATAAAGCAGCAAAAATATTGTTTTTGTTTTTATTTTAAACAGAAAAAAAATACACTAAATTCTAATACAAATAAATTTCTAGCTTGCAAAACCTCTGTTCGTCGTTTTTTTCCAATTCTTCTCATTTCCTTTATTTTCTGACTATATGACAAATCTTCTTAATATGTTAGAGCTCGACTATCTTCATAAAAACATCTAAGAGGTTGAAGATGCTTGTATTTTTTGTAGATATAGGAACTCGGTCGTTATACTTTAGAGGAGGCATTTCAAATTCGCTTATCATTAGATCTACGAACCTATTAAATTTTCGTTTAGCTATTGAGAAAGCTTCATTGTATGATTCATGATACTGCAACATTCTAACATTCTGGAGGTTTCTTTGCTTACGACTAATTCTCTTAGTGGACTATGCTCGATCGGGCACGTTTTAAAAAGATACTTTTGAAGATGAGCAGTCCAAAATCGAAATGTTTCTTAGTTTTCACAACTTACTACTTTGGAGGGGCTAGGTTTACTCGCGCATTAACAATTTGTTCCAGTCCGAGTGAAATTCAACTATGACTTTTTAATTAATCTGTCCTATATTGCGATCGCACTCCAGACAACCATGTCCTCTAATTAGAAATGTCATTTTAATAGTGTGTAAACGTTTAGGTTTGTGAACAATAAAATACTATAAGTCGAAATAACCTATAATTCTGATTTGACCACTGTACGAATCGCAAAAAATTTCTAATTTTTTCACAGTAGGACTTAAATGATTAAATATATAATCAAATAGCATAGATGCCACTTCAATTGATTCTTTTTTGCTGATATCTCTGTATATGTTGTACAAAAAAGACTCGCCTGAAAATGAACATGCATACTAAAAAGATGCAATTTACAGTAGATATGTAAAATATGACTCATCTGTAAATGGCACATTTAAATTGAACGAATATAATGATGACCGCCTCTTGTAATAATCGCCGCTAGGCCCAGGTGCTTTTTTTGGAAGTTCAAATTTATTACTTTTCTGTGATCTTAGCTGAGCAGCGCGTTTTCTAGTATAAGATGCATCTCTTTTCAAAAGGTGTACCTTACCTCTACACGTAAAAGTGTTCCTTTTTGAGATTCATCCTTTTCCGTGATTGCCTTCTTGGACTTGAATTCGTTATAAAAGCTGCATGTAACGATTCAAGGAAAATCAAAATCCATGTTGAATTTTTTAAAAAAAATTGATCGATGTGTTTCATAGTTAATTTTTTTACTAAGAAACTTCTCTAAAAACATTTTGTGCATCTTAGCTCCACTTAATTCTTCTGGTAGATACTTTCTTTTTGGAATTCCGTATACTATAGTGGGATGTTCTTCCTCTAAAGGATTTAATGTGGGTATAAATGGCACGTGTTGTATCTTCTATAAGGGACGATTGAACTGACGGCCTCGTTTATCTGGCTGAATATGTCAAGTTGTAATTAGTTGCCATTGGATATTTTGAAGAAGTTTATTTGACACCTCAAACAATGAAAGTAGTGCCTTGTAACAAATTTGTGTTTCACGTAGCATAATAACTCTACACCTATCCGTATATGAATGATAATCAACATTATTGTCGTTACTTTTCCTACTACGATATCTTTTTACTCATGTATGTGAAATTAAACCCCCAAGTAGAGGTTTTGCTCGTTGTGCGTTTTCAAGCTGTTAATGTGTTTATTTATCGCAATTCTTTCTTTAGGTGTAATTCTTTCAAAACATTTTAGTCTTGCACAATTGAAGCTAGTGCCAATTTTTTTGTAGCATCACGCATACGTCCATGTTAAATTTTTTTAGTAACCTCCTGTATCTACTGGTCACATTCTGTACCACGCATCTCACTACAGATACGTAAATTATATGTACTTCCATGGTTAATACACTTAGAACACTGGCTAAATAATACAGCTCAATCACCACCACCTCACTCTTCAAACCAAAGCACGGTCGTACATGCAGAGGTAGTAAATCCCACTCACATTCATTAGACATTTATCTTTCTTCCTCAGTAATGCCGTGGGCATTCAGTGTTCTTCTCTGGCATAGTAAAATTTTATAAGGTTGTAGACTATTACTCTCAGCTTTTATTATCTGTAAGATGAGTGCAACAGAAACTAATATTTTGGATATACCGTTTAACTTAATAATTTGAAAATTAATTTTTTTTCTGCCGTAAACTGTCAACTTTTCTTGGATTTTTAGTGATATATGAACCATTTCTAGATATACTTGTAATCGTCTTCGAGCTTTACATTTATTGTCTACGTTTCGACAATTTAGATGGAAATCAACCACAACCAGATTGTTTCCAAATATTTTTTTAAATCAAAATTACATAAAAATAATTAATAATGACTAGTGGGAATTTAATAATATATTAATTGGTTAATTTTTAATACTGCCATGGATTTACTTTGTTTATGTGGGACTAAAATAAAAATTCAATTCCTTGTGATGAAAGGTATCACTATATTGGAAGAAACAAGTGACTAAATGAGGCGTTTTAGTCTCGTAAATGCAAAAAATAATATAAATTAGAAGTAAAAGTAATACATTATAAAAATCCTTGACTGACGAAACCAGTTCCTGTACTCCTGTGCGGTGTAGTGGTAACGCGTTGGCTAGGAAAACCGAAACGGCAGATTCGATCCCTGACAAGGACGTGCTTTCATATAATTAAATTACGAGATTTAAAAACAATAATAATTTCTTCAAAAAGGACGTTAGCTAGATGATATATTTATTAACGACCAGTCCTCACACAAAAGGATCAGACGTTGTTCAATAACTTAAGCTTGTTTCAAGTACAGAGAAGGTAAGTTAAATTTAAAAATTTACTATAACAAAATGACAACAAATCGTACGTGTTTAAAAAAAATGATTTTAAATTTTTAACTAAATTGAAGTGGCACGTATATTTTTAGGTTGACTAATAAAATCACTGCAGCTGAATAGTGGTAACAATCTGCACAGGTTAACACTCTTACAAGAATAATAGATTTATAATAGGTTAAAATCATATTATAGTTATTTAAAAATTCTTAGGACAATTCAATAATATTGAAAAGTACTGGCTATTAAAGTAGATTGGCTTAAACATATTTTTATAAAGCTCTGCAAGGGTGACAAAATAATCTCAAGAATTGACGTGCAATGTGTTGCTAAGTGTCTTTCAAAAAGTTCTGATTAAAATTGATAATTAACCGTTTATCTCGTCTTACTTAAAAATTTATGACAAAAGCAAGGCAGAGTTTAATCGAATTTATACAAGTAGAAGCGCAATCTGCATTGTATTCAACATTTGGATATACAGCAATTCCACCACAGTACAATAAATATGAAGCGATATTGAGTTTTGAGCCGCTTTATGGATCGACATGTCTGCTATACAGTAGAGTGTGCATTCAATATACAGTGCAGTTCTGATGAAAAGAGATGGATATAAGGAAGGGGAATTGACGGATTCGGTAACAGGTGTCGGTCCCGGATCGATCCTTGCACGCGGAGGAGGGACGCCTGCGCGCATGGCGTCACCCCGCCCGTGCCTGGCGTCGCGTCGCGAGCACTTGCTATCAGGGAGTGGTGCGTCCGCTTCTCTTGTACGTTTATCAAGAATTCGTGAGTGCCAGTGAGTGACAGTGAACAATCTTGAATGATATTGTAAAATATCCTTCAATGTAGTGATAAAACTCCGGCCGTAAAATGAAACTCGTGAAGTTGAAAGCAACAGTGATAGTTGAGCAAGTAGCTATCAAAAACAACCTAACTAGACCACGTTTATAAGGGGAGAAATTTATGAATACCGTCCATTTTAGACTTATAAGAAACTTTTAAATAACGTGAGAGTATCTAAGCGAACGTAACATTCCTTTTAAGACTTTTTTAGTGCATACTAAATTTTCTAAGCGAAACGTTTTGGAACTCGAAAATTCTAAAAGCTTGTCAATTGAATGACTGTACTGGATGCAAACACGACAAGTTGTTTACCTGTTGGATAAGCCGGCATCGTGTCGCTACTACTTGTTGCACGGACCCACCTATACCGGCATCACTCAGCCGCCATCACCACTTGTTCCTCCTCCACGACAACCACCTGCCGCCACATTTTACTCTACAAGTACTCGTTTACGAATAATACAAGTAATACGCTATTTAAACGCAGAACTTATACACGTCCAGGGTTAGATCAATACTCTCACGGAGTTCGGCAACATGCCGCGTTGTTACATGGTAAAAAAGCAGAGCAACAAGTATCAAGCTGCGATTAGAGATTACTGGGATGAATCATCTACTACCAGTGGAGCTCCTATTAGTCCCACAGAAGCCTGCGTGGCCCCTTCGTATTATACTGGCCCGAGCAAGCAATCCGGTAAGTATCAACATTATCTCATACAAGAATTATATTATAACACGAGCGAAAATATAAGTTAAAGGCCTTTAATGAACGTCTGGCGTGTGCGCCTATACACGCGATGCTTTGTGAAGAACGAAACGTTGACTCAGCATTTGTCTTAGATGTGTACAAAAATAATAACGGAAATGATTAAAAATCAGCCTAGGTAATACATAAAATGATTAGAAATCAGTTAAGAAACGCTTAATTACTTCTTTAACAAAAACACATGTATATGTTAACGAAATAGGTTGTGACTTGCAGATTTAACAACACGAATAATATTCTTCGTCAATCGAATATACAACATAATTCAAAGGGAGACGGAATATGTACATAAATTTTAGATTATGCGTAATATTTTATGTGTGAAATATTAAGATGAGTCACGGAATAACCCCAAAGCTATTGTGGGTATTACCTTACCTTTTAGTAACCACTTCAATCCACGTTTTCGATAAGTACCCGAAAAATCAGGTTAATACTATATTTTTAATAAAATCAATACAGCTTTTGTTATTTACCTTTTACTAATTTCTTTTTAAATTGACTTTCTATATACTAACTTGCATTTAATAATAAAGTTCTTTCAATATTTATCAAGAAGTTAGCTATTTTAATAAACTATATCTAATATGACTTTAATAATGTCCAAGAGAAAATTACCTAATGGAATTGTTTATGTAATTTCTAATATTACGTTAGAAAAAATACACTAAATTTATTTCTGTTGATGTACAGTAAAAGCAGGTGTTTATTACTATCAAATATAAATTTAAATGTTATGCTACAAATGGGCTTAAACTATCAATTAAAATCATTCGCCAGTGCCGTGCCTTAATTAACCAAGTGGTTATCCAAATATAGTGTACTTATAGCATCTGTTTCAACGCATGAGTAAATCTGCACTCGCTGGTCTGCCATTTCCTTGTGAGCGAGAAACAGCAGTGAGCCCGGATACATTATTTGTAAAATAAAAATTTTCCGTCATCATAATAAGTAACGAAACAGTTTTGACCAAAATAAAAAGTTTTCATCAACAGGTGTATACCTACAATGTTTCAAAAATATTTTGTGTATTTTATAGCCATACATAATTAAATACTTGTATTTGCAACAGGTGAAAATAACTAAAAGGTTAAGCGTTTCTTATCTGTACGCTGATAAAACATCAAAATGGTTGAATTATTCCATCTCAGACTTTAGAAAATTTTCAGTGAAGGAAAACTTTAAAAGGATGTCTTCCTCCAGGACAAAGAAGTAATTTATGATTGCGTCCTAAAAGTTGCCATGGGTGAGAGGTTGTTGCACAGGAAATACACACCACCGAGTGACAAACACTAACAAAGAACTTAAAGAAATTTTCCTAATCCAACCTAACAGATTTTCGCTCACAGAGACAATAATTTTTTCTAATATTTGATTTAAATTGTGTTTTAGTTAATTGGGTACTTTTTATATCAAATCTTTTATCTACGTACTTCCCTTTAAACGAAGACATTTTATTTCACACTATAAATTGTTTGATCACATTATAAATCTCCGGATGGAATAAAAACAATTTACAATCGTGTTAGAAAAAAGGTCTTTTTCTGTGTAAATAAAGCGTGAAGTTTTCATGAGAAACAAAGTGTTCATTATTTTCGTTTACCTTTTGCCATACTTCAGGCGAAGTCGTGATTTCGCGCTCAAAACGCTTGTTGCCTTTTGTGGTAGTTATAACACTGATTTGTTATCCTCGTCAGTAGTCAACGTTTTAGCATTCAAGATATTTTGTAAAGCACGAAACAAATGATGAACGGTCGCCGAATATGCTATGTAGCTGCAATAATGTCTGATACGATTCACCAAATTTGGTCGTTTTCGTGTGATGGTATTATCTAGTTTATAAAGTTGACGACATTGCACGCCGAAATTAATGATTTGGTTCCTTGAAGGCAATTCAAAATTCACAATTTTGAAATCCCGCCGGGACACCTTTGTTGAATATCTGTTTTTGAACTACTTCGATCTGGTTCACTATGCTTGCTCGATGTTGTTGTCATAATCCATGTTTTCTCATCTAGTTACCATACATTTCAAAAATCAACCATGTTGTTCATGTTTCGAGAGAAAAGCACAGTAGGATAAATTCCTTTGAGTACATGGTGTCCTAATATTAAGCTTACTAACGTAGTCAACGGTTTTCGGCGCTATATTTCAATATACTAAGACTCTTCTATTAAATCAATGCTTTCGATTGGCCCTTCTTAACATCAAAATCTTCAAATCGAAATTTAGCAGATCAATTCTAACGCAGTTGTAGATTTGAAGTATCATTATACTCGTCATATAATTTTTTATGAACTTGCTCAGGGTTTTTACTTTTTGGAAGTGATACAGTAAAATATGACGGAAATGTTTGATTTCCATTTTGAAACGGCGCCAGAAGAAAATCGCGTACTTTCTATTTATGAACGAAGTTTGAACAGTTATGTATTAGGTAGCATACTGATTTTTTGGGTTTGACCAATATATTTTGTAGGACTACTATAAAAACCACTTACACTAACTTTTCGATGTTTGAATCTTTATTTTTTTCAAAAACCGCTATCCCATCTTCCCAACTATTTTTGAAGCTATTGTGAATCGAACTTAGATTCAAAACTTGAAATACTAAATGTGGTATATGCTTCTATAGAATTACTTTCCCAAACAATTTTTTTGGTAACTAATTGTGAAATAAGACGCCATTTGCTGGTGGAAATTATATTTTTATTTCTAGCTATTTCTGTCGCTTTTTTTAAACTGACTAGAAAGATAAATCTAACCTTTAACGAATTAAATTTTTGATTAGTTAATCTTCTAGTTCTTTGGAACTATAAAAACTACCTTCAATTATTACATTATTTATATTGTTGCAGACCCAATGTGGCCGAAAAATGTCTTCAAAAGCAAATATAGTGTTAGCATTATATTACACTATAAAGTTCTATGAAGATCAAATAATTCAAAAATATATTGAGAACTGTTGATAAAATATAGGATTTTTCCCACAACTTAGTCGTATAACTTAATTTTGACTTAACGGGTTTTGCAGTAATCCCACGATAAGTTATTTTGAAATTATATTTATTTTTTGATACCTTCTCGCTTAGCCTGTTCCTACTAGGGACGCTCCAAAACTAGTGAAACTTTTGGAGGCATAAAATGTTTGAATGAATAGAGGGGATGTGGCAGTAAATCGTACCATAATTCAACGATTTTTGTTATTAATGATGAAAACCATATTTATGATCCCAGTCTTTTCCATTAAATTGTTATCCTGCTGGTTTAAAGCATTGTCGTAGTATTCTCACGCTAATAGCATATCTGTTAGTAAATAGTGCCCTTTGACATCTCGGAAAACCAATGTCATTACCTTTTCAACAGGCTTTATCATTGCTTGAATGATTTTTTTGATTTCTTTAGTATAGTACATAATTTATGTTTCGTCTGTGATTGTGATGCGTGGTATTCTTCTTAAATGAAGGCAATCACACTTTATAGATTTGTACTCTTAAGCGTTTATTTTATAATGTTAACAAACGTAGCACCCACTTATGCCTAAGTGCATTCATCATATATGGCTATGGCATTAGCAGTATCATAAATATCAAATAGATGCCCTTCAACTGCTGAAAAATGGACCTTTTCAACAGGTGTTCTTGCACTTGGTGAACTACTGTTACGTAGATGGTCTTCCAAGTTTCTCGACTATACCAAATTCAGCAGTATACTTAACAGTTGAAAATTAATGAGCTAAACCGCCTAAAATGTTTTGAAGTCGATATTTGTGTAATACCAGTGCGATAATTTCTAAGCGTACACCCAACCACATTCACTAAAATAGTTAGTTGAAAGCGGTTGTTTGACAGCATTGGTATTGTAATGATGGATGAGGCAGTTTATACATCACAAATAACTAAAGTTAGTTCCGAGAAGTTTTCAAATAATTCCCATAATTAAGTTTTGCACAAATATTCTGCATTCACTTTAATAGGTATGCATAAGCTGCGAAAGTCGTTGACCATCTGCTGCCGCTTAAAATTTTGTCCCCACCAGGAATATTGGGTTATATGCTAAGTTCGCGTATTAGATTAGCGCGCATACTTATGAACACATATTACTTATGTAAATTTTATAAGTAATGTGAGACATTATTTTAGGTAGCTACTTAATATACATACACATTTTAGTGTGGCTACGCTTCATTTGATAAAGAAATGTTTTCAATGTATAAATAATGAAATTAGAAATTTATGTGCTACCAAATTCAAAAATTAAGCGAAAATTAGTATGAATCAAACATAGCAACAAATTAAATTATGTAATTGTAAATATCTTATGGACACAACAATATTAGAATAAAAATATTTATTTAAAAACAATAATCACTCGACTAAAATTAGTAACAATAGTAAATTGTTTCGAGTCAATGCGTTAAGATTAGGCTGTTCGTTCGGTACAACAACCGCGATAAAAATACATGTTTTCAAACTAATCACATTAAAGGGGGTTTCCCCTACTTTCTTTTTCCGACTGTAAGTACACTTGTAAATATTTATGCCACTTTCACCCTGTTTTCTTTGACATTGTAAAATGTTGCCTAACTTTCAAGCAGTATTTGTTAATTCATGTCGTATATAAACAAATATTTAACAATACCAGTAAAATTATCATCCATATTTATGCTTTTATTGAATAAAATATTCCAAATATATGTTCAAATTATTTAAAAGGATTAGTACAGTGTTCTTGCCAGAGGGCCATAAGCCCTAAATATTCCTACTTTTTTCGCAAAAGCTGAAAAATTTCACAGCATCGGGATTGTAATAAACGGGGTCAGCGAAATCGACAAAAACAGTTTAAAGAGAACACTAGTAATATTTTGGACTTCTATTTTATCTTAGAAGAGACCTCTAACTTTAAAACTGTTTAATTATTGCAAAATAATTTAACGGCCTTGAAATGTGCTGATGCAACATTGTCGCGTATCATTTAAACACCCCTACATAATAACGACGTTGCCAAGTTTTCGCATCACATCAAAAAATTGATATGCCCTTATGTTGCAACACAAAATATTAGAACAGCAAAATCTTCCCTTGCGTGATACTTAACAATTCTCTACCTTAACGGCCTTGTTTTTGAATGAAATTATGTGAAGAGTATGTGTGGTTATTTTACTTGATACAGAGCTCTTTATGCTACATCTAGTTTAGTAGTATATGAGCATGCTTGTATATATTTAAATTGGCAGGATTCACTCTTTTACACTTTGGGAAATTTTTACCGCCATGATTAAAATTAAATATTTTCCTACTCGAATGACGACATATTTTGTCCATTTTCTTATTATTCAAATAAGATAAAGTTATATTACTTTTTGGATTACCGGGATTAAAATGTCACATTTGCTTCCAAAGCTAAAGTGACACTTTTAATCTCAAGGGATTAAATTTTGACTTTAGTCCCAAATTTAATCCCGCATAAACAAAGTAAATCCATGGCCACAACAAAGACTAACCAATTAAAATTATTATAGTGCTTCATAAATAAAATTTAAATAGCAAAATTCTAGTAGGCATGGCGAAGCTAAGAGGACCAAGGGAATTTCCGCATTCCGAAAGCTCAGCTACTAAACAAACGAACCAACAAACAAATGGCATTTACCATGAAGCATACATTGTTAAATCGAATTATCTGTCAATGTCACAATCGACCATTTTGATTTCAAATTATTCGAAAGTACCAAGAAAAATACATATACCTCAGGACTAAAGTGCTTTTTAATCACGAGATTAAAAAAGACACTTTAATCCCTTAGTATATAATATACTATTATTTAGAATCTAATCATTGCTTTAGTTTAAATACGAAGGTAGCTTTTGACCATATGCGTTTTTTGAGGATTATTTACATTTAATTTATTTATGCCTCGGCTATGCTTCAATCTGGCAACCTTTTTTGTTGATCTGTTTTTTAATTAATAATGAATATTAAAGGCGAAATATGTATATAGTATCTATTAAGATTAATTCCTAGTTAAATTTTCTGTCTGTGTGTTGGATGCCAACCGTTAATGTTGAAAAGTACCTACAGCGGATTTTTTCATTTAGTAATTTAATATCGTTGGTATAAATGTGAAAATATCTGTTTATGTTTGTTTAATACGGCCTTTAAGTATTTCCATTTAAAATGTTTTATTAGTTATTTAATGAACATGCAATAGCAAATTTTACGTTGCAGCTCTCTTAAAGATAATATTCCAATTGTCTAATATGCAAATTTAAGGTATTCTAACTTTGTATCTATTATCGCCAAGCGTCCTATTTATAGGACAAACCACAGTTCACCCTACATAAGTTGAACCAATTATAAAGCATTAAATCTGGATTAAAAATGTATTAGCCATGATATGAACTATTTGCTTTTATGAATTTATTCCACAAAAATTAGAATAACATTTAAATAATAATTGTTTGAAAAGGTGCGAAAAGCTTGCGATGTGCATACGCAACTTCCATATTACCTTTCTTAAAACTGAATAAATAAATTGTAACCTTTTTTAACTAAGTAAAGTACAAAAAGTGCTAAAAGTTATTATGAATAGACACTATACTTTGTGCATTTCATTTAGACCAAAAATGACTTTGAATTGAGTGTCCTATATATAGGACGCTGAGAATTTATATTATTATTTGTTTTGTCAAAGTAAGTTTTCCGCTTTTGTGATATCGCAATTTTATCTAATCTTAGTTTTTTAAATGTCTCTTTCATATGTAATCAAATAAACTGATAATTCAAATGTGATCTGATTTATCTTTTATACCATACCAGCTGCATTCTTATCAAAATTGTGTATATTCGAATTCAGTTCAGCACTGAACATTTAGTGTAGATTTTAGCTACCTTGAATGAATGTCAAAAATTTTTTGTTTTATGTTGTTAGTTTTGCTGTTCTTTGTTCTTGTACTAAAATACACCAATAAGTATATTCAAGTTTCTGACTCTTGAAGAAGCTATGAATTTTACATATTCGGAAAAAATTGAAGATTATATTGTTAGTTTACCACTAGAAGTTGATGAGCTGACAAATGAGGATACAGTGGAAGACGGTAATCTAGGAAATCCTGTTGTATATCTCGTAGTAATAATAGTAGGCAACTGAAGAATCGGATAATGAACCATCAACTTCTGACGAATCAACGCATAAAAGGGCGAAAAAAGAATATGTAGAGGTATCTTGACAAAAACATTTTTGCGGTCGCAATAAATGATGAAACCGTGGAAAGTACATTCTTCAAAACATTTTTTCTGAATATGTATATCAATATGGTACAGAAGAAACAACGCAGGAACACAAAAAAAAATAAACAGGGTTTTGTGTAAACTGTGGAGGAATTTGAAATTTTTCTAGGTAATAAACTCAATAATTTTTTTTCAAATAAATTAACTTATAATACCTTTTGGTGGGTTTTTGATTTTTAGTGGCTATCATAAATTGCCGAGTTAGCGCGATTATTGGAGTGAAGCTGAAAATTCAGGATTGAAAATGGTTCGGGATGCTTTCAGTAGAAATGCATATTTAGCACTAAAATCAATGCTTCATTTTCAGAACAATTCTAAGGCTAACGAACACAAATAAAACCACTTTTTGATATAATGAAACAAATATTTCAAAAATTTTTGAAACGTATTTATCAGTTTATTACGACGAAGCCAGTAAGATTCGGCTCCAAATTATGGGTAATATATGACCAAAGTTGATACTGTTTTTACTTTTCCCTTTATTGTGGCAAACAACAAAGTGAATATTCATGAAAAAAACGACTAGGAACTAGGGTAGTCCTCAACATGTTAAAAGTCGTTGAGAATAGACAAAATCAGGCAGTTTTCTTTGATAACTTTTTACAAGCCACGCATTACTCGTTACATTGCAGTATAAATGTTTTGGAGCTAAGAGAACAATTAGAGAAGATAGAACAGTAAAATGTGCAATAAAAAACCTCTAAATAACTGGAGAAGATACCTCGAGGGTCACACAAATACAGGTTTAATGCCCATAACGAAGTGATGGTTTACGAATTGCAACAAATTTCGACACCGTAGAAGCTTTGAACTAAGTACAAATGTAGAAATAGTAAAAACGGTAAACATGAATAGTTATAATACACAATTGTCTTCTAGAATTGTTTTGTGGTTTGGGCAATAGGCAAGACCGTTGTAAACGGTCACATAATATAAATTTGTGCATGGTCTAACATCGATAAACATAAAAGATTTCCGAACGGCAGTTGCTAGACGTTTAAAACTTGGTATTGGAAAAAGTGTCCCAAAGGGCCGACGATTAGTTATATTTGATGTCCACATCAACTGTAAGTGACGATATACGTTATGATCAATTAAATCATGTGCTAGAAAAACGAGAAAACAGCGGAGCTGCCAGGTTGGAGAATGTGAAGGAAACCAAAAGCTTTTTGCACCACATGATTTCCGAAATTTCACAGAAAGCAAAAGTGTTGGTTTAATACTTTATATGTAAATAAATAAATAAATAAACTTTTATACTTGAGATTTTAATTTATTACTCAATATAAAAGAAATACAACCTAACGCCTAGCGTCCTATTAATAAGACACTTCATATTTCAAAAGGTATAAGAGACGCAATTTTTTTTGCCAAAATTATTTATACGCTATCTATAAATTTAGACATAAAATTAAAATAACTAATTTGGGCATTATTGGGTTAAAGACAGATACATTGAGCTAAATAAATCTGTTGCTACAAGAATATTAGGGACGTTCTCAACGGAATACAAAAATATCAAACTTTGTTACAGACTAGATTGAAAATCGGACATGATTTCGGTATGAAAGCGTGGGGTACACTGGAGTTAGGCAATTAACTACCCTACGCACACGATCGAGTTTTCATGATGTTTAATTAATGTAAGAAATGGCCGACTTAGTAAATCTCTGACTATTTTATTCTAATTTGGACAGGTAAAAGACCGGTGTCAATTTTGCTTTTGGTATAATCTTTTCGGACGAGAATTTAGATTTTCATTTATGACACTTATATCTTGAAATTTTCTTAATTATTTAACTAAATGTATTTAACATATAATTATACATTTTTATTAATTGCTTAAAGTATTTATTTCTAATTAACTATTTAAATTGTTTGAACACTGTTCATCACACATTAATTAAAACGTTAATTAATAAGTGCAATTAACATAGCAAATATTTTAGTATTTTAAAAATAAAATCCAAAAAATATTTCCTAAAGACTGCATAAATTTCAAAAGGATTTGCAAAACTGAAATACAAATCTTATTTAGAAACATACGATACTGCAAATTCTAAGACCGACATAGTAATTTTTATAAAATAGGGATTTCACAAGACTTGGCAAATGACGTTTTTAAACAGTGAAGTGAAATAGAAGTAGTTTACAAATGAATTAGGCCATTAGTAAAGACATTTTATAAATCGGTTGTCATAGAAATGCCATAAATTAATAAAGGCTAAGTTCTACAGACTCGACGTCTTTGATATCGTCTTTTGGTTGTAAACAGCCTTTCAGTGATGACCAATCCCAAGTGCATCGAATGTATAACAAATGCAAACCGATAAACCGTTCTAAAATTATCAAGTTAAAGAAGCATAAGGGAGTCCAGCGTGGACCTTTGGAAGTTCAAGTCTTGCACAATCCAAGCGAAGACTCATTTGTAAATTCCACCAATTACATTCAAGTGAAATCGTAACGCAAATAAATTCCTTGTTGAGAGATATTTCTTCTAAAAATCAAATAAACTCGAAAAGACGACCAATTACACTAAAACCGAAGTAAGTGGAGTTGAAATTAATATATAACAAAGACAGTTGGTGAATTTAAGTCGTGATTCATTCCCTAAACTAAATACATTGATTAAATTGAAAATGTGTAGATTTATATTTGTTTGATTTATTTATTTAAAGTCTCACGCCTACAACGTTTTAATTAATGTCATTAAAGTTGACAGAGCTTGAAACTCATAATCGTTTTATTATACAGTGTCCCCGTATTGACTTCACTATAGATGTAATTGATCAAAAGTTTTTGAATCTCGTTTTAATGTTTTGGGCACAGAACAATTAAATAAGTTGAACCAGCATATGCCAGTTTTAATGCAAGGAATAATGAAACAGGAGTGGGGCATTGAATTTAGCACCTTTTAAAAAGTGCAACAGATGGAACTGCTGTTGTTTAACTAATTTAGGCAGGGCAGT
>JAHWXV010141197.1:0-14389 GCA_024586415.1 Phrixothrix hirtus
TCAAGTCGGTTGCAAAGAACTACACTGACGAGCGCCCATCAATAGAAAAGAGATATATTTTCAATGTTATTAAAGATATAAATGGTAAAATACATCGTTTCCTTAAGATTTTGCAAATTTCCGAGGATATTAGATGATCTTACATTTTCTACATTAAAAATTATTGTTGTAGACACAATTTATTCTGTACATACAGGATAATGTTTACCATATATTTTAATTTCGCACTATATTGGATTTCACTATTAAATTTTTAAAGTTATTCTTGTAGCCACAATTTATTTAAGTACATATTTTATTGTAGTTCAATTTAATATTTAACTCAACGTTAAAGTAATTGCCAAAACACCGCTAGGTTGTATCTTTTAAAAAATTAGCACTACCATTGAACTCATATTCATAATAAACAAATTCATATGTAACAAAATTTCATCCGCAAATTTGTAAGTCATCATCATGAATACTTGCCAAAACCGGCGCTAGGTTGAATATTTTGAAATATTTTGAATTCCTGAGAAAATTTCAGATTAAGATCATATATCTACGCCTATATTCTATTCGTAATAAAGAAAATGATATCTAACAACGTTTCGCCCGCAGATTTGTAAATCATTTTGAGAAATACTCATAAAGTGGCTTCAATATACACAACGTTTCGCCCGCGAATTTGTAATCCATCATCGCGGCTTAAAACTTCCCTGTGAAATCAAATATGGCCTCCGAAATAACTAAATTTTCCACTAAAAGTCCCTATAATTTTAAGATGGCCACTAAAAGAACTAGATTTCCCCAAAATTCGAATATTTCCACCAAATTAACTAATTATCTCCAAAATTCAAATATTCCTGCTACAAATCCAAGAAAACTTCCTAGATTTTCCACTAAAAGTTCTTAGTTGTTAGATTTCACCTATAATTCCAAGTTTGCCCTCAAATTCCGTTATTTTGATTTTATCTGCTATTTTAATATACATTTTACCGCACTCTGTAGATTTATTTTGACGCACCCTGTATATTTACTTTGATACGCCCTATATATTTATTTTGAAGCAGCCTGTATATATTTTTCCGCAGGGTAATCATTAAAAAAGCAATTATTGGAGGAGGAATGCTGTCACAAAAACCCCTATTTTTATCTACTATTGCGATTTGTTATTAAATTTAATCGCGCACGCCAATAATAGAATAGTAAACGTAAATTTGAGGTTTTTAATAAACGCGCATAACCTGCTAACGACGCCATCATGGTCAATGGTTTTGAATACAACTTCAGGTGTTTAGGGCGCTTCCTTAGTATTCTTTAGTCATTGGTTAGGGACATTCAAAATTTTGTTATCAAACTAAAGTAGTTTGAACACGGCTAATACGAGGAGAATTAATGAATTATTGTCCCTAACACTGTTTGACCGACAAACGAAAATATATTTTTGTTGATTTGTAATTTATTTATGTTACTGTACTTAAAGTTTCAAGTGTCTATCTTGTCCAAGAGTTATTAATTTTAATCTGTGGTGTTTGCGTGTATTCAAAAAATGGACAAAACCTAAATAAAAGAGGTTGTAAGGTAAATCTGCAAAAAGGATGTATCATCAAAAAAAATTCAACATGATTTGGCCAATTTATTAAGTGTCTGCCTCTTCATATCGTACAATTAAGTGCGAAAAAGAGCACCGAAAAGAGTCGTGGTCTAAGAAGGTGTTGATTTGATCCCTGACGGTATTTAGCGATTATAGGAAAATTTATACCAGAAACATGTGGCTTTCCAGTAGGCAGTGTTGAAAAAAAATTAAGTATACCATAAGTTGGGTATTAAAAAAGTATTTACTCGTTGGGTACCTACAATTTTTACGGCAAACTATCGCTGAGAAAAACTTGGCCATAATTAACACAATTCAGAGAATGTTTTTGGAAATATTTAAGACAGTGGATGAAACCTAGATCTATCACTTTGATCCCGAATCAAAATCTTTCGTCAGTGCAATGGGATTTTGAATGGGTTCCTTTTGTTGATTATTTATAACGTGGTTACACTATCCTAGATCAATATTACGCGATTCCTATATCAAAAGTTGGTGATACAATATAGAATAATGAGCCGAGGAATGTTATTTCACCAAGATAACGCCCCAACGCATAAGAGTTGCTTTGCAATGGCTGCTATCCACAACGCTGGTTTCAAAATTCTTTAATAACTTCTCCGTTCCCCAGATCTGGCCCCCAGTGACTATTATTTATTCCCTAAGCTGAAAGAGCATGTACGGGAAATCCATTTTTCTGACGACGGACTCATGATCATTATGTAAACGAGTGGCTGGTAAGATAAGATGAGAATTTTCTTTTAAAGGCATCGAAGAACTTTGTCATCGGTACACCAAATAGATTATTTTGAAAAATAAAATAGCTTCAAACGTCCCAGTTATTTCCTTTTATGTGAAGTTTCCTTGCATTTATATCTATAATATAACCCACTCTACATCTTCGTCGATAGTTAATTGTAGAGCACAAAACACAATCGACTTATTTTGTATCTTTTTCTGCGCTATAGTTAAGTCTTCCGAGTTCTTAGGATATAAGCCGAATCATTAACCTTGAAAGGTAATGGCTTGTTTTACTATACTATGATCTAATAAAGCAATCATATCATATCATATTCTCATTTTCCGTTACGTAATGCATTTGGATCCAATCAATTACACTAAGGCAGTAGTTCCCGAACTTATTTTTATATCGAATATTAAATTAAGTACTTAATTTAATATTCTATATGGATACGCCCAATTTTACGTTATACCGTCAAACGGGGCTAATCGGGACTAAAGGGCGAATCGGGACGTAGCGGTATACGTTTCAAATTTTGCGGTTTTCTACGTTGTAGTCTATGTTTTTAAAACAGGTAGTACATATTATCGGAACTAGAGACATCGGTAAACATAATATTGTTGTTTTAAATGGGCCATCAGTGACAATGCAACAAATGGCCTGATATTGTATATGCATTTAGAAGTGCCGCAAAACTTCCGTTGTAAATTGGCAAAAAGAGGATTCTTGATCTTGGCAAGTTGATTAAAATATTTCAAAGAGTGTTAGTTGAATACATACAGTAATCAGATTTCGTTATTTTGTTTCGTTTTTTTTTATATATTTTTTTAAATTATTTAATGCACTTTTAGGGGTCAATCGGGACAATGGTGAGAAAATATACAAAAATACCTGGGAATAAAATTTATCAAAATTACGACTGCGAAAAATTAAAAACTGCTCTTAGGCAGTATAAAAGAGGAGCAATAACTCTTAGAGAAGCAGAAGTGATTTTTGACATACCAAAATCGACTTTACAGGGGCACCTCAAGAGGCCCCAGTAAAACATTGGGCGGCAAACTGTTTTGTTGAAAAATGAAGAGAAGAGATTCGTTGAGTTAATTCAGTTAGCGGTGGAATGGGGGTATCCATTCGAAAAACACGATATTAGGCAAATAGTGAAAGAATATCTTGATAGAATAGGCGTGAAAATAAAAAGATTTAACAAGAATTTACCTGGAGTTGACTGGGCAGATAATTTTTATAAGAGACATAATAGAGATTTAACTGTTAGATTATGTGAGAATATCAAACGATCTCGAGCAGCCATAACACCAAAAATAATAAACACATTTTTCGATAACCTTGAAGAAGAATTTCGAAACTTTCAACCACAGTCAATCATTAATTATGACGAAACATGTTTTGTTGATGATCCGGGGCGTAAGAAAGTATTGGCGAAGAGAAAAACTCGTCATTCGGAACGTATAATTGATTCCACAAAGACATCCACTTCGGTAATGTTTGCGGTCTCTGCTGCAGGTATCATGTTGCCTCCGTTTATTGTGTATAAGAGCGAACACATCTATGACACTCGGATAGCAAAATGGGGCTAAAGGAGCTCGTTATGGCAGGAACTCTACTGATTGGTTTGATCAACCACTATTTGAGGAGTGGTTTATTGGCATTGTTCATCCCTTTTTGAAAAAACAACCAGCACCTAGAATAATTATAGGTGATAATTTATGCAGTCACCTGTCATATAAAGTGATTGAACTGTGCAAAGAAAGTGATATTAAATTTTGTTTCCTACCGCATAATTCTACTCATTTAACCCAACCACTTGCTGTGGCAGTATTGGGTCCTTTAAAAAAGAGCTAGAGATCAGTCCTAGAAAATTGGAAAACGAAATATAAGGGATCACTTCCAATGCAATATTTCCCATCATTACTAAACTCTGCAATTACGAAACTAGAGACTGAGTCAAAATATGCAAAAAGGTTTTTCTGCAACGGGACTCATACCACTTGACAGAACCCAAGTTTTAAAACGTTTGCCCCAAAAAAGAAACCCTGATGAAGATGATCCCAATGCGTGGACAGAATATGTCATTAATCTACTAAATGACAGCAGAAATGCATCAAAACCAACAGTATACATGAAGAAGAAAGTTACCGTTGACCCAGGAAAAAGTGTTTCTACAACTGATTTTTCAAATAAACAGCTCAGTTCTTCTTCGACTGGAGTTCAAGAAGAACCTGAAAGTTCCGAGCCGTTATTAAATGCGGCACCAGAAGAAGCTGTGATTGAAAATAATATGATTATTCACGATCAAAGCGAAACAGATGATGAATCCAAAGACAAAGAGAATCTATCTGAAGAGATTAAGATAGAAAACCTTACTGTAGATGACTTTATTGAGGTTCAGTTTCAGACAAACAGAGGCAATACATTTTTTATAGGGCAAATAACAAATCTGCAACATGAAAATATTGATGTTAAATTCCTACGACACAACAGAAAAAGAAGAAACTGGTTTATTTTTCCTCGTGTAGAGGATACTTCCATGATAAATCTAAACTAAATTGTAAAAAAACTTCAAAAACCAACACAGTTACGTAGACGAGGTTACAAATTCCCTTCTCATTTGAATTTGAAATCGTATTATATTTAGTTTTTTTTATTTTTGAATACTTATGGTCTTTTTTGTTAGAATTTATATTTATTTTATCTTATAGTTTTTCACTAAATTCTGCAAATGCAAACGCGCCTCTTAAGCTTGTAAAGGATGAATAAATACTATTTTTTATTATTCAGTTATTTTTGTTTTTCATCTATCTGTATAGGTACCTATTGAAATATTATTTTTTAAACTATTTCTGTCCCGATTAATCCCATGCATGAGATTATTTGAGAATTACATGTCGATAAATACTATGGACCGATTTACCCCGGCCGTGGGGTGAATTGGGACAAGTATAAAATTTTAAAAAAATCATGGTAGAATTAAAATTGAAAAAGCGCTATATTCATATTCCTGTAGTACTACTAGTGTAGGTTAATTTCTCCAATATACATTTTTTTAATTCCATTATTAAAAAATATATTAACAAAAATATGGAAAAAGCATCCCGATTCGCCCAGTCTAACGGTACTATTTATTTTCATATCGCCTAACTTGTAACCTAACACCCCTGCCTTTCTTTAGAAAATTGTGTCTGTGGGCACATTTCACGTAGAATTAATACTCCAAATTTTATTAAAAAACACATTATATCGCGCGAAACTAGGGGGTTCTACGGAAGTCACTTTGGCAACCACTGCACAAACATTTACTAAATTAATTTTAATAATTCTTTTGTTCGGTATTTATTTTTACCTTACATTACTTTACATAATTAAACAAACTATATTTAAATTTAACATATATTAATGTAAATTAACAAATTTTTAAATTATTAAATAAGTGACCCCCACAACTTCCATAACAATTTTAGCATACTTTTACAAATTACTGAGATAAGTATTTTATAAAATAATTTTAAAAAAAGTTGCGCAAACTACTTATCATTAAATACAATAGATACTTCCTGCACCTATGTCATAAATAATTTTAAAAACTAAGAAATTCCATTTCCACGCGAATAAGGAATGATAAATAAAATTTCATGCATTATCTGTTAGTGAGTGGGGACAAACGATATATCCTTAATAAATTACTTCAATTTAAAGGAGTAATCAGTGTTATTGATAGTATTGCTCGCGGTTGTGGTTTATCGTTTCACAAATTAAAACAGTGCTGTGTTAACAGAGGTATACTTATTTCATTTTTTTTATACCTTTATAAACAAAATTTTTTAAAGTATTAAATGAGAAAATTTTTCCTATTTTTCTCAATTTAATTTTGTAAAAACTGTTCGTAATTGCTTGTGATTTTGCCGAACTAATTGGGAATATCTATTTAATTAAAGGTAAATAAAATTTTTGAATTAATTAACCTTCCAAACGTTTGTATGTGTCTAAATTTTTAATTTTCTATTTTTACAAAAATTGTTTAATTGATGATCTTTAGGAACATTTCAAAATTGAATTAAGTACATAGTTAACTTAATTACAGCGTAAAATATTTGAAATACCACGTATTAAAAGAATTCGATAATTTAATTATTTTCCGTGCAATTACTTTTTATCAACAAATTTCCGTAGCCATGATGAGATGACCCCAAGATCAAGAATTTCGTCAATAGTGATTGATAAATACTATTCATGGTGACTAATTAAATAGCTGCCGTTTCAAGAATAATGAAATTCTTCGAAATAGAATCAATCCCCATAAAAAATATTTACGTCGTCATGTAACTCTTGGGCGTTACAAGTTACTAGAAAGCAGATTTTATTTTGGGACAAATATGAGAATGTACTTAAACACTAAACATCAAACACCTACAATTTCAAAGTTGATGTTCGCATTTAAAGACTCGAATTTTCTAATACATCTGTTAAGGCCATAACAATTTTGGACACAGTTTTTTAAATTTTGGAAAAAATTCGGAAACTTGATATTTTTTTTTCTTTTAAATTTTTCGTTGAGATTTTGTACCTCATTTTCATAAGGAATTGTTTCTTGTAAAGAAAGCAGAACTAAACTTTGTGATTTAACAGTTTAAAACGGCTGAACTAATAACTTTAATAGAAATTAATGTTTCTTTTCATTAATGTCCATTTTTCTTTATTGTGTTATTACGCAACCAGTAGTGGCGGGTTTCCACCAGATAAAATCACATAAAATATTATTAGTTACGCCACTGGTTTAACTTAATCTTTTAGACGTCAAGTTTAATTCACTATCGTGAATTGAGTAATTTTGGCAATAAAAAAACAGTTTGAAACTGTGCTAAATTATTTTTTATATAAAATTATATAGTTTAAATGTACATAATGGATCATTTGTTAAGTGGTTATAGCAAAATTAAGCAAATATTTAAAAATAAAGAGTTTGTACAATGTTTAATTAAAGAAGCTTAAGAAACATCAAATTTATCTACCCCTTTAAATTTTGTATACATGCACGCTTAATACAAGAATTATTTTACAACGTTGCTTTATTTTGTCTATTTCTATACAGGGTGTAAATAAAAAAAACAAATACGTTATATACAGTAGCGCCTGTCAAACAACTAGCTTTGCTCGACTTACGAATTATTTTATTATGAAAACTTAGTAAGACAATCGCATCAGTGAGGAATTTGAAGTAAGCGTTAAACATTTGATCAATAAACAGATTTAAATAACATAATTTAAGGAAAAAAACTGACATTAATAATAAATAAATTTTGTCTACTTTTCAAAATCAATTTCTAAATGCCTAAATGTCATTTAATAACGAAACAAAGTAACAATTTGAGATACAGAAAATTTTTGGACAGAATTATATGAATTTCAAGGCAAAGCGAAATTAATCACAATAACCAAAGAAATTTTAATTCCGATCATCAAAAGAAAGCTTTGGATAGAGCCTTTTTAAATTTAAAAATGTTATTTATAATGACAGATTATTTCGAACATGAAAAGCGTTAATAAAGTTACGAAAGAACAAATACAGCAAAAAAGTAATCCATGATTCCAAACATTCTACCAAAAACCCATCCCTTTAAATATTTTTATAGAGCTGCATAATATGGAAAACAAATTTAGAACATAAAGTAAAGAAGAAATGCGGTTGGGAGATCCTGTGAGGTTTTTAATTTTTTTAGCTAAATACGGTATTGATTTATTAAAAGGTCTTTGAACTTTGTTTATAACAACAAATTTAAAAGAGAACATTTAGTTGTATTAATTGTTTTCAAATGTATTCTTACAGTTATTTTTTTATAACCAAATGTCAGGGCATATAGAAACAGTGCATTATTTAAAATGAAGATAACGATAATTCATTATCTTTTCTTCGATTACTTAATATCTCTTTTAATAGCACTTATCAATAGGTCGCGTTATTTATTCTTTAATGTTTGCTAATAGTCGTTTATTTATTTGCATAAATTGGGATAAGCGATAAGAACATTGTTACGATCTTCACAGCATTACCGATCTGTAGAATTTTATTTAAGCAGAATTAATATTACCTAGATTACAGTAATTTAACCAGATCATTGAACCTCGTGGGGAAAACCTTTTACGAAAGCTCTTCTACAATCACAATACGAAATCAAATCGGTAAAATCTAGAAAGACAGTATTTACTAATACTTTTGTTTATCATTTAACTTGGACTTTTCTTTTCTAGTTTATCTGAACTTTATTTGCTTCATTTACGCCTCGCTTCCCACTCCTTAAATTTCAATTTACCAAAGTATAATAAATACTTTAAAGTCAGCTCAGTTTTTGTCACACGTTGAAAGGAAGGAAAATCAATGTTGTTGCATTTGGGCTGCTATGGCGATAAGTCAGGACACTTTTAACTCAAAGTGCCAAATAAGAGGTTAGCAAAAGAGCAATCTCAGGGAACAGTCCCGCTCATCAAACCCAGGTCTTACCGAATGTTAGCGATAGTACTAACCGTCATACCATTTTAGTTTGATTTCTATATTGAACAATTTTTTGACCCGTCTTGGCTATTTTTACTTGCTGAGCAAGATACACAAAGCTATTTTGTTTCAAAATATTGCCTAGAAGATGTGGAATATTTTTCAATCCACTCATTAGAGTTGTTTTGAAATCAATACTTTTCAGGTAATATATCTATTGTTTAAAAAACCAAAGATAAACAATAATCTTGACCAATGATACTATTACCTCATAGAAAAATAGACAGGTACTTAAACAGGCGCCGTAATCTTATCAATTAATGATTTAGACATTTTATAGCAATGTTTAAATAAATAAGAATCTGTAATTGCCACATGTTTTTAATGAGCGTAGGTTGCTTTTTTGTTGCCTTGATTAATAGACACTTTTCCTTGATTATTTGCTTGTCTTGTCTTTCTTTTCTATAATTCAAGATAAAAGTTTGTCTATTTTTTATTTTACGACATACATTTTTTATATATTGCACTTTACGACTTTTTTAAAAGCGAACCTTTTTCAATAAAAATACTGATTTTGTTCAAAATACTTAAAGATACAACTTGTCAAACACAGCTCTGCAGGTAAGTTGCGTAAACAAAGAAAAATGTGCTTGATAAACGATAAGAAAAGTAAGCATAACTTGGGAAATGATAATTTCACTGTTGTTTGAAAACAAATTTTTTGAATCGTAGGAATTATTTAAACGGCAACCAGTCCACGTTTATTTAAAATTATTTAATTTGCCGACGTGTTCAATCCACAACTGAATAAATAAAATTATCAACAGTGAATTCCTTTTTTCCTGAATTAACTTTATTTGGAATTGCTGGCGTTCAAAGTCTTTGCGTATCGCTTTTTTTTCTCTACAATGTAAGTAATTAACCAATCTTGATGTGCGCCTAAAATTTGGTTTGGGGACTACTTAATATTATTGTATCTTAATGATAAATTATAAAATAAGTCTGATTAATACTACATATTCACATTCAAATATTTTGTTCAGGGAGGTTAAAACCAATTCCTTTGATGCATCTACTTATGTATAAGTGACGGTTAAATAAAAGTAAATGCATCTAAAATAATGTAAAAAAGTATAAATAAAAACGACTTATTTTAGTAGGTACATTTGTAAACAAAAATATTTTTTTATTGTATGACACTAGAAGGAAATATGGAAACCAATTAGAGAATAAAATATATAATTAATACATACTTAGGTAAATAAAAACTTAAAATTAATAAATCGTGAATAAATTTTTAACAATATTGTATTTTGAAACAAAATACTTAATTTTTGGTATAATAAAAGAGATTCAATTAAAAAAAATGCAGGTGTTCTCACAATTTTCAAAAAACTCTTGTATTGAACGCCATCTATTATAAATTTTTTAGTTATGAACAGATGAAAACACCATGTTGCAAACACATAAAAGCTATTAACTACTTTTATCTTTACATAAATTTTACAACAATAGATTTTTAACGACCCTGACTAAAAAAATTTAAATAGATACGGTTAACTAAAAAACAACCAATCAGAGCAAAATTCAATATTGAAAAGCTTGAGCGTAGATCACGTGAACATATCGACCTTATATAATTCAGTTTGTGCCTACAGAGGTCTCTTTTCCATTACAGCTAAACGAAGATCGTTTCAGTACAGTATTCAGCGTCAAAGTAACAGGTTCAGAATGCCACAAAATACATTAACTAACGGTTACACAAATGGACACATGCAATATGATATGGAAGATGGCTCCAATTTTCTCTTCACTTCAGAATCTGTCGGGGAAGGACATCCAGGTAAGTCAAAATTTTGAAATTTTTCAATGTTATGTAAAGATGGCTACCGGTAGTAGATCCAAAAGTTTAACGCGTATCAATTTCAAGTGTATTTGTTTACTTTTGTTTCTATCAAATACGCACTGTCAAAATATGATTTAACAGTTCTCCAATTTATTTTCTAAAATTGAGGTTAGAATTCCTTGATTTCTTTAGTTTCGCAATTTAGATATAACACGTGCTTAGATAACATCTATAATTAAAAATTTGCCCTTCTATATGTTTATGTACATTTTTTTTTTTAGATAAAATGTGTGATCAAATAAGTGACGCTATATTAGATGCACATTTACAACAGGACCCTAACGCTAAAGTTGCATGTGGTAATAATGTTTAAAATGGTTAAAATAGACAAGATGTATTAAAATAATGCATTTCAGAAACGGTAACAAAAACAGGAATGATATTACTGTGTGGAGAAATCACATCAAAAGCGGTTGTTGATTACCAAAAAGTTGTTCGGGAAACTGTGGCACACATAGGATATGACGATTCTTCTAAAGGTAAGTTCATAATTGTTTGCACCGTTTGTTGCATTCATTTATATGAATAGTGCTAGCCAAAAACGCAAACAAATTATTTTGTTTTGATGTAAATTATCAGTTATATGTGACTTTAGGTTGCTGCGTTGCTTTGTTAATTTCATTTTATTCAGAAATTTTCTAAAACGTGCGTTTTTTCTTTTGTTCTTTTCAATGCTTTTTTATTATGTAGATTTAAAGTAGTGACCTTGAACTTTATTTGTTGCATTAAATTTTAAAGCACATTACAATGTCCACATTTATTTAATATTAATTTAAATGAATGTTCCAATCATGTGCTAGAGAAACGATGTCAACAGGCGTTCCTTTCTAACTTATGTTAGATCAGGGCAATGTGCATTGAACAAAGCTATCTTCTGTTGTGCTAACAGTTTTTCATAAGAGCTTTAGTAATAATTTAATTTTTAATACTCTGGAACTGTTAGGACTAATTTTAATTCTTACGAATGTCAGTAAAATTCATGTGCTGAGTGTATTCTTCAGACTGATGAAATGGCTTATCTTCTTCTCGTACGAATAATTTAAATCTGAATTTATAGTGTCATTAACAAAGCAGTTGTAAAACGGTGGATTATAAATTGTTTATTAAGAAAATTAATATGTAGGCTTTGATTGGCGAACATTGAATCTCCTTGTGGCTCTCGAACAACAATCACCCGATATAGCAAATGGAGTACATATACAACGACAAGAACCCGATATTGGTGCAGGTGACCAGGTATAAACAAACTTGGGGATATTAAAAAAAATGGGAAACGTACAACGTCGCATTATTAATAAATGGCTTTACACATATCTGTTAGCACAAAATTTTTTAAAGCTTTTTGCTTCTCCATCTTTGCTTATTCATTATTTTTTATTCTAATTTTCAGTAGTTGTTTTGTTGAAACTTTAAATTTTAAAACATACGTAAGCTTTGTATATTTTGTTTGTTTATCAAAACAAAATCTACAAAGTTTTATAAATGTATAGCATTCATTAATTACAAATAACACGATGGCATGCATGATTTCGCACAGGGTTTGACTACAAGACATGCAATGTATTGTTGGCACTGGACCAGCAGTCCTCAAATATTGCCGCTGGTGTACATGAAAATCGACCAGAGGAAGAAGTGGGCGCAGGTGACCAGGTGAATTTATAAATGTTGAACTTACTGTCGCTATACTTTGTCGCTCTCTTCTTTCTTTTAATTAATATTTATTTCTTCCTTGCTTATGCTTGCTATGCTTATTCATTATTGTCTAATGTAATTTACCTAATTGCCTAAATTATGCAAAGTAAAATAAACTTATTTATGGCGATAAGAATTTTTGCTTATGCTTGCTTATTCATGTATTGTCTAAGATAATTTACGTACAAAAATAATTGCCTAAATTATGCAAAGTAAAATAAACTTATTTGTGGCAATGAGAATTTTTTTATATGATACAAGTAAGTCTGGTTTTTTAATTTGTTGAGTTTTTTGTTCAGCGTGTGTATTGAAATTGAGGCAATCTGGTTGTTTAGTTATCGGATTGCACCCTCGGTTTCTTGTAAAACTAAAAATTGTTATAAGTAAAAATGTTTAATTAAATTGGTTAACCTAAGGGATAGTTAAAAGTATGAAATATGGTACATGTGATATGATAAAGTTATAAAAAATTGCTTAAATCATATCCCTCAATTTTGATATGGGTCCATTCCATGTCAAATCAACACTTTTGATAAAATTTTAATCTCACCATCTCAGATTTTGACGTCCTATAAGTTAGCGGAACAAAGTCAGCAGAATCAATTCATATATATACTTTTTTGTTGCCAATTTATTGCTCAAAAGTTGCCAAAGAAAAATTTTTTTGCTCTTTTGGTTCTTTCCAAAAAAGATGTTCCAGTAAAGGAAGCTTAAGTTAACCGAACACAATGCATACAGCAATGAATTGTACATAATAATATTACAAACATTTGTTGCTCATTTTTTGCTACCGAAATAACCATTATTTGAATTTGTTGCTTGCAAAGTAATTATAAAAAGTAGCGCAACACCACTCAGTGTGCAGAGCTACAAGAATAAACTAATTGAAAAAAGATGTACGCTTACTTAAATTTGCCATTAGAATATTGTTTTCATTTGTTGCTTCCGAAATACCTTTATTTTAATTTGTTGCTCGTAAAATAATGATAAAATACAGCGTAACACCACTCAGCGTGCAGAGCTACAAGAATAAAGTATTTGAAAAAAGATGTACACACACTTAAATTTGCCATTAGAATATTGTTTTCATTTGTTGCTTCCGAAATACCTTTATTTTAATTTGTTGCTCGCAAAATAATGATCAAATACAGCGTAACACCACTCAGCGTGCAGAGCTACAAGAATAAAGTATTTGAAAAAAGATGTACACACAATTAAATTTGCCATTAGAATATTGTTTTCATTTGTTGCTTCCGAAATACCTTTATTTGAATTTGTTGCTTGCAAAATAATGATAAAATATAGCGCAACACCACACAGCGTGCAGAGCTACAAGAATAAACTAATTGAAAAAAGATGTACGCTCACCAAAATTTGTCATTAGAATATTGTTTTCATTTGTTGCTTCCGAAATACCTTTACTTGAATTTGTTGCTTGCAAAATAATGATAAAATATAGCGCAACACCACTCAGCGTGCAGAGCTACAAGAATAAACTAATTGAAAAAAGATGTATGCTCACCAAAATTTGTCATTAGAATATTGTTTTTATATGTTGCTTCCGAAATACCTTTGTTTGAATTTGTTGCTCGCAAAATAATGATAAAATATAGCACAACACCACTCGGCGTGCAGAGCTACAAGAATAAACTAATTGAAAAAAGATGTACGCTCACTTAAATTTGCCATTAGAATATTGTTGTCTTTTGTTGCTTCCGAAATACCTTTATTTGAATTTGTTGCTCGCAAAATAATGATAAAATATAGGGCAACACCACTCAGCGTGCAGAGCTACAAGAATAAACTAATTGATAAAAGATATACGCTCACTTAAATTTGCCATTAGAATATTGTTTATTTTGTTGCTTCCGAAATACCTTTACATGAATTTGTTGCTCGCAAAATAATGATAAAATATAGCACAACACCACTCAGCATGCAGAGCTACAAGAATAAACTAATTGAAAAAAG
>JAHWXV010141244.1:0-12010 GCA_024586415.1 Phrixothrix hirtus
ACAACGAAATAGTTTAAAAAGTAAGGGTTGTACGAAAAAATGTCCCAAATAAAATGAGAATAATTTCGTTGTCTCAAGATAAATGGGACACCCAGTATACCAAATATATGGATGTCTGATGAAGCACACTTTCATCTTAGCAGTTATGTTAACAAACAGAATTATCGTTACTGGGTCATGAAAAATCTTCGATTTCTACACAAGAAAGGTGACACTCTGGGCTACGGTGTAATCGAAATGATTGAAACTCTTTTTGCCAATAAACTCCAATGTTATCCAATGGAAGAGAACACATGGCTTCAGCAGGACGCAACCACCGTTCACACAGCAAAATTTCTATCGCCGCTGTACAAAACATTTTAGGAAACTGTATCATACCGAGGGGCGACGATATCAATTACCCTACAGGTCCCCGATCCATTCGATAGGTGATTTCGTTTTGTAGGTATTTTTAAAAAATCGTGTATATAGTGGCCGCCATCAAAACATTAATGAATTGAAAGATTGGATTCGTAAAGAGGTTTCATTGATCTTTGTTGAGTTGTTGCAAAGATTTACGGCGAATTTGTATACGCGAATGGAGTAATGTCTTCCTCTAGAAGGAGGATATTTAAAAGAAATCATTTTTTAAAGAAATTCCTTTGAATTTACGTGGATATGTTCATGGTATTGTTTTACCTTCTTAATAGTCACAAAGGTATGTAAATAAAATTAATTTCTAGTGCATCTATTAAGTAGAATTGCCGGTTTCCGTGCACTACTGTATAGTCTGCCCTCTAAACTTTGTCAACGACTTGGATAAGTTGGCCCATATCCAACTCGGATCTTGTTTGATGAGCAAATTTCAAAATGTTATTTTTGTAAGCATATTTTGCTTATACGTACATAAATTCAATTGAAATCTCTTGGAACGACTACAGGCTGGAGAATAGTCACGTTGGACCTAACATTATAAACTTCAAGAGTGGGCCTGAATGTGCAAACCACTTTGGACCTCAATGTGTTAACGAAAATTTGATGCATGACCCAAAACCCTAAAACTTTATTTTTTGGAGAGATGTTTCCTCTCCGTGAATGAGTATCAACAATCAAAGTTTATAGTACTTTATTTCAATTTATACGTTTTCTTACTTATGTGTTATCGGTCAACATTATCAATGTCCAGTTTTTAGTGGACATGCATGTTTTCAGCTCCCGTGAGTCCGGAAAACACGTGCGCGTCCACGTGCGAGTGCACGTGCGCGTGCGGATACGCGTGTTGATGTGTGTGTATATGGTTAATATATCTCTAAAAGTAAACGTCGTAGAAAAAATGACACGTACTAGTAAGAATTTCGTTAAGATCAAATTCTTGCAAATTTTTAGTTTTTTGCGATTTTCTCGAAAGCGGTTCTAACAATTTTTTTAAAGTTGCCACATTTCTTACGTCTATAATTCTCTTTTACGCGAACTATTCTATTTGGTTTTTATAAGAAAATTCGTCGAAGCGAGTTATCCAGGAAAATCTTCGGAGTTAAGCATCTTTTCGCTTGTCCAGTTAAATGGATACGCAAGCGTTGCAACTATCGTTCAGAAAATAAATATAAATTAATATTTTAATAGTTTCTATTTTTAGTTACATATCCATTCACTTTTTATTATAAACGGATGCATTATTTATGCTTTTAAATTAATTTTAGGGTTTATAGTGCATGTGTATAGGAAAGTAACTAACGTGAATAACTTCAAATTAAATTTAAAATGGTACAAAAAAGTCGTGTGTTGTCTCACAAAAGATGTTTTAATTAATGTTGAACGGTTTATAAACATCACTTTAAAAACAAATAATCGGTTCTGAAATATACCTGCAAAGCTTTTAATTAATATCTATGATCATATTTTTAAAACACCTATTCCAGACGATAATTTAATTAATAAATACAACATTATTTCAAATACAGTGCATCTGCCTACCTGAAGTTTTCTTTTGCAATCTTCCTTGCTAAAAGACTTTTACAAAAACCTTGGTACTGATTAAACCAATTTAACTTATTGGGAGATTCTTTACGAAATAATATCAAAATGAAAGCTAATAACGAAAACTCTTGATTTTGGAACTAATAAAAAAATAAAAAATGTAACTTACATCATAATACCATTGAGTAGCATAAAATAATTAGTAGGTAAATATATTTTAGGTTAAAAGTCCAAATCCCAGAGGTTGAACTGTCGCATTAAAAGACATTTGAGAATAATTAAGTTTTCATTAAGGCAAATATATTTGACATAACCTCGCCTTAATCAAAATTACCTTTAGTTTTTGTTTGAGGTCGTCGGTAAAATTCCTATATTTAGTTTATGTAATAGCGTACGTCTTTAATTTTAATTCTAACTATCTTAATCACTTAATTTATTTTAAAATAGATTATAACTATTAAAGTTTTATAGAAATTTATTTGTCTCTTTCTTTCACCCTTTAAACGATAAATTAAAAAAGAACACAGAGTTCGCCTTGTTCGAAAACGTACTAGATTCATATATTGTTTTGATAGTGATAAAAACTGATATCCTTTAAAAAAATCGGATAAGTCTCGTGCACAATAAACGCGCGTGCAGGATTATGGTGCAATTTTATTCTTTAATGCAATGTGTCATAAGCCCCATCGAAATTTTCTATCTACATTTCTGACATTTGTCACTAACAGATAAAATTATAAATAATATTCTCTTCAAGGATAATGCAAAGTTAATGAGCTAATTACTGATATAAAAAATACAATTGTTACAAGATAATTACTTTTAGGTATAGAATTAATTTTCTTCTTTATTGCGTTAAAAGGGGTTGGTCAAACCTTTTATTTGACAAATCAATAAATTTAATTGTCTCATCTTGTATTTCACTATTAGCAGAAAAAATCGATAACCTCAAATGGAATAGTTTTGAAAGCAAACTAAGAAACTAAAATATAATTTACATAGTTTTCTACAAAGTCAGTATAAAAATATAAATTTACATTGTTGTTAAACCTAAGAAACTCCATTAAATATTTTAATACATGACAAAAATAAAAAAAAAAGCATACAAAAACTAGTTGCATAAAATTTCTTTATGTTTATGAGCTATTGTTGGTACTCATATTTACACAATGATTATGCTTATTCTGGCTTGGTTGTAGTTCTTCAGTATTTGTTTTTCTATAAGTTCTTACCTTTCAAAAACACTTCAAGAATTTCTCGATATTAAAATTGAGCTGTTAGAACCAATTTTAAGCAAAATCAGAAAAATTTTAAAAGCTGTAAATGTAAATTATTCGCATATATCCCATAATGAGCTTACAAATTGATGAGTGCGACTTATTGCCAACTTTATTATGTAGTTAAAACTTTAAGTTGTTTCTAAAAAATAAGCAGGTACCTATTTGCCTGTACTACATCGGAAATATTGAGTAGAACATTGAAACCAGTAATACATTAGAATGTTTCAATATTTATTTATTCAAATCAATCACTACAGGAAGAACACATTTACAAAGTGCAGAAATATGTAATATAGTAATATAAACAAGTCAGTACAAAAATTTTGTACCAGAAAAAAATAAAAAATACATACAAAGTAGATTTCAAAATAATACCAGCACCATTGAGATAGAATAGTATCTCAATGACCAGCACCAAATCTACATCCCTAGAAATTCTCTGAATCACAAGAACAGTTCTGAAGGTAAAAAGAAGTCTCACGGTAACAAGTCCTTGTATCTGATCCTGGACTTATCCGGCGAACTTTCATCGATGTAACGATGGATGTGTCACTCTGCGTGTCTTTTGTTTCAGGATCGTGCCCAAATATCCATAATTCTTTGTTATCAGTCTGTACAGGAAGCTTGCTAAGATCGTAAAGCAATCCAACATTTCTTGCTTAGCAAGAAAAACTGGAAAGAAATCTCCTTTCTAAACGTTTTCTAAATTACCGTGAAGCACGTCTAGGTGATTAAGGATTCTAGATGAAATGTTTGGTGTCCCTTTAGCTTCGCGGTTAGAATTCTTCGTATTTAATGCTAGGCTTATTCAACAAACTTTTACCAACCAATATAACGATGGTGTGTGTCACTATGCAAGCTTTTGCTTCAAAATCCCGCCCAAATACTCATAATTCTGTAATATAGATCTGTAGAAGAAGTTTAGTTATATCGCCAAGCAGCTTACCATTGGGATGTCTACCTAAAAATTTTTAGAAGACTGTAAAATATGATTAGGGAATTAAAAATCCTCGATGAAATATTTGGCCCAGTTTTAGTCTCGCGGTAAAGAATTCTTCATATTCGACCCTAGACCTAGTCAACGAACTTTTGACAATCGATATGACGATAGCATGTGTTTCAAAATCGTGGCCAAATATCCATAATTCGTTGTTATCGGTTCGCATAGAAAGTTTGCTAAGATCATGATACAATCTAGCAACTCCTGATTAATTACCAAGCACTTCTCTTCCTTTTATTCTATTTTTGCACAAAATGTTTCCATGCTCACTAAGATCCCTCTGTAGCAATAGCATAGACACCGCCATAACTGCATGTAAATATCATGTGAAAATTTGCGCTGACAACAAATCGTTACTTACATATGCCATATTTAACCTTTTATAAGTTCTCGAAGCAATTTTTCTAGTTTAATCAAAAACTCTATTGTTTTGCTCAATCTTTGAACTCAATAACATTGGCGACGGGGCCTTTCTTATTATCTGTTCGCTACTATTTCGATCATTTAAATCTAACATAAACCAACTTTTCTTGTTACCTTTGCGCATATAAAAAATATGACTGTTTCTCAATATTTAACCTTTGTCGACAAACCCAGGAAATTCGTTACATTGAGTCATAAGAGCGTTACCATTCCGAGTCATCTTAATAATACACGGACAACAGGTGGGCTGTTTTACTCATTAGTGTATAAACAATTAATCACTCATATTAGAATGAAAACAGAAGATATCGTTATAAACTGCGACAGTAGTTAGTAGCACTATTTGAATTTGAATATACGAGGACCATATCGTAATAATCGGGATTTTCTCATTGTAGGGTAATGTGCAAATAAGCATATAAACGCTTTAGTCGGTCCTGTGCAAGCACCGGTACCGTCACTATGTTAGTAATTTTTAGTTAACCCGATGGAACTCGATATGCGCAATTATGGAGCGATGACTTACTATGATTATAAAAAAGGTTTAAAACAAGAGGCGAGGAGGCGAAACGCTTCGCCTTCACGAACAATTGTCACGTGATATGTTGTATTCAAAAGAGGCCGGCAGTCATTAACAGATGACCCCCACGCCGGCAGACCGAAAACTGAAGTTACTGCAGAAAACAACACTGCTGTAAAAAATTTAGTGAAAGAAAATCGACGAATAACATGTTGTGAAATAGAGACAAGCTTAGGCATTGGACTGGCATCAACATAAAAAATATTACACGGCTACCTTGATCTTGTCAAGCGACCAAACACTGGAATGCGTGGTTTGTTACGTCATCACGATAACACGTCCTCCCACAGAATAACGAAGTTTTTTGCCATCTCAAAAGATAAAATTTTGCGACATCCCTTGGCCTCCTGCAATGTTTTCCTATTTCTGCATATTAAGAAACAGTTGTGTGGACGCCAGTTTTCCTCAGATAAAGAAGAAATTGCAGTTTATAGGAATGACACACTGCAAAAGAAGAGTAGTTTGAGACTTTTCTTAAATTTTTTATGAAACCACTTATGGAAAGCGATCTATAGACGATAAGGGGGGTTATTTCGAAAAAGTAAATTAAAAAGTAAGTATAACCAGTATCTCGATAATTGCAACCAGGCCCCCGGGGTATTGATAAATACCTAGCTTGGTAAAAGCTGTTACCATGACAACGAGCATGTCCTTTGATAAATAGTTGCTCCAATTTTGGTGATGCAAAGTTTAACCAATTCTACACAGTACATTTTCTAAGAAAACATGTCAAAGAAAACCTCAATTTTAATAAAATGAAGAATCGGTAGATGATTCAATTTTTGAAAGAGTTGTCCGGTAGGGAAAAACGATCACTGCACTTTATATACCACCATAAAAAATTCAGTTATGAAATTTAAGAGAGGAACAATATACGTCAAAGAAGAACACTGTGTGGGGACCCACTTCTGTGTCCACTCCTGAAAATGTTGATAGCGTGTGGACTACAACGTATAGCTGAGGCTTTAAACATTATCAGGTATGAAAAATTTAACTGTTAATGGATTTCTAAATGTCTTAATGCTGATGAAAAGCGACTCGGAATGAGAACTTCCAAATTATTTTGCCGTCGTTTTAAAGAGGGTGGCATTGTGACTATTGACGAAACATGCATCCATCATTACAATTCAGAAACAAAAGAATGCAAAAAGGAATGGAAACATGCCAAAGAAATTGCATGTTCAAAAATCAGCCACAAAGGTGGTTGCTCTATTTTTTTGGAAACAGTAAAACTGCGGCGTGCATATTATTAAGTATTCATAACTAGGATTTGAGAAAAAATTGTGAAGAAACCCCTGCTTTTCTAGCAGAACGGTGCTCTTGCTCTCAACTGTTTAGTTTCGTTGCAGCAAATGAAAATAGTTAGCTTTGATTCTTTCCTTCACAAAATTTACAATGTAATTTTTGCAAATGTAAAAAAAATTAAAAGGAAAGAAGTTTTCATAGAATGAAGCAATAATAAGTTCTATGAAGGAGTGGTTTGAGGACTAAGAAACAAAATTTTTGTAAAACGTTTGTAACTACTTATTGAACATTGTATAGGAGTGAGACTGAACGAAGTAGATTTATCTTCTCTAGGCTCTTATAAACACTCAGATACTGTAACTTAGACCTCTCCTGCTAACAGTGATAGGCCTGTTAGAGTATTACACTATCAAATCAAGTGGGTTTAGAATAGTGAGTTGCTATACGTGTTTGAATATGCCGTCGGACTCTTAGGTAGACCCCGAATACAAGGAATTATTACGTGCATTGCGCTACAGCTATACTTCCACACCATCACAGTTGGTATCTGATGTAAAAGTTTTTCGCCGCAAAGATGGATTGCCCTTTATCATCTAGAGTACAGATTTTGATCGACTCCAACGGCTTTGTCGCAGCCAAAAAACAGAAAGAATCCAGAAAATCTGAATCCAAAACGTTAGGACCAAAAATTAGAGCTACTAACAGTTTGGAAACCCTAATTGACCCCAAAAACGTAATTTCTGCTCAAACAGAAATAATCCTCTGGATGATAGAAAAATTGACTGCGGTCGTCTAGCTACTTTCCACAAAAGAGGTTTAAAGATCACAAAAACAACGTCGTCATAGAGATCAAAATAATCCAGGAAACTGAAAATGTTAACCAACTAATCATTAAATATTTGACAAATCAAAACAAAAAGAACTTAAATATAATAAAAGGAATATCACAAGACTTAAGATTTATTAGGCATGTATATAAAATTATCAAAATCTCGAATGCTGGTTCTTAAACCTCAAGTAACTATCGTTAATGTCGAAAAGGAAAATCAAAACTAAATATAGCGTTTAATTAAAATGTATAAATCAATTACAAAATAATTTTTAAGTATTCACATTTGCACATTGTGCAATAAACACACTCAATGTCATGAAAATTTTCAAATATGAAGAGTTTGTTGACGGAATTTGAATTAGAAGACAGGCGACTATCACAACTATTTCACGAAATGAAAACGTTAACAAACAATAAATTTCGCGACGATGTGGTGAAAACATTGACTGCAAAGACTGCCGCGCCGGCTACTGCCAAGACTTTTTGAACGCGCACCGCGTTCAAAAAATCTTGGCAGTAGCGGACACGTTAGATTTTACGAAATGGTCGACATTGCGGACAAAATTTTACAAGTACCAGAAGTAAGCGCTTGTAATACTATTAGTTCAATAATTTCAACACTGCCGCGTAACTAAGCAAGAAAGCACCGCCAAGAATGTTCTGGAAGATGTACAAAAGCAGATCAAAGCATTGACATGAAGTGTTGAGAACCTAAAGTTACGATTCCAGCGTTCGCGTTCTCGCAGCACGTTACACAGGCAACAATACAAACTAAACACAAACGGTGACAATTCAAAACGTTGTTTCTAGCCCAATCGATTCGGAAAAGAGCCACAAAATACAGCAAACCATGAGCATATGAAGATTCAGACAGCTAAGAACGCCGACTTCAGCAGGGGCATAGAATTAGTACGAAACAAAACCGCCTTTTCATAATAAATCAGCGATTGGGTACACGCTATTTGGTCGATACTGGCGCTGACGTGTTCGCCTAACCCAAACAACACAAATCATGAAGTCTGGCGTTATACGCGGCAAACGGTCCCAAAAGACACTTTGGTGGAAAACTTATTCGCCTAAATTTAGGGCTGCGTCGGAATATTAAATCGCATTTTATCATCGCTAACATCCCACGTCCAATAATTGGCGCAGACCTACTCCAGCATTTCAGTTTACTGGTCAATCGTTTAATCGATAGTAGCACTCAACATTCGGTTGCAGCGACCCTAGGATAAAAGGATTTTCGAAAACGATATAAACTGTGCCTACCACCCCATTGGGCGGAGCAAGATATTCCCAAGACAGCTACGAGGTGTGACAATTAAGTAATGAGACTGATGTGAAAAAAATATCACATGTTTTTAGTCATCTTTAGTGTAATCTCCTTCAAAGTAGTTCCCTTCTGCCTGCACACGCTTATTCCAGCGCTTCTTCCACTGCTGATAACATTTCTGGGACTCTTCTTTTGGAATGTCCTCCAAGACCCTCGTCACAGTTTCTTGGACATCTTCTGTTGTTTGAAAATGGTGTCCCTTGACCATCATTTTGACTCTTACAAATAGAAAAAATTCGCACCGAGCGATATCGAGTGAATAAGGTGGCTGTGGTAGTACTGAAATACGTTTTGAGGTTAAAAATTGCTGCACAGACAGTGCAGTATAGGATGGCGCATTGTCGTGATGAAGAATCCAACTATCAGCAATGTTTGCACGGACACGGAGAACTCGTTTTCGAAGTCTTTCTACAATTTCTTTATAGAAATATTGATTAATTGTTTGGCCAGGAGGCACCCACTCTTTATGAATAATGCCCTTGGAATCGAAGAAGCACAAAAGCATGCATTTCACTTTTGATTTTGACATGCGAGTTTTTTTGGTCTGGGGATCCTTTTGAACACCATTGCGAACTTGGACGTTTTGGTTCTGGATCGTACTGGTAGAACCAACTTTCATCAATATTTCGCGATTCCATTTCGGTAACGAGAGACAAAAACACGTGTTTCCTTATTACAGCACGACTCACGACTGAGCAGCCGCATCAATGTGCCACTTGGACTAGAACTAGCTTAGAGGTCAAGATCAAAGATGGAGAGCCTGCGCAAGCTGCAGGGTTGCCACATCTTGCAAAAAAAATCTGTCTCATTACTTAATTGTCGTACCTCGTATAATAACACCATTCGGGTTGTTCGAATTTTCTTATATGGTGTTTGGACGATACATGAACACAGCGTAACTAGTCCTTGACTTTTGTTATTCCAATATTGACGATATTCTTATCGCGTTAAACTCAAAGGAAGAACATTAGGAGTATCTAAAATGTGTTCGAAGAGCTTGGTGAATACGAACTTACAATTAATTCGCCCAAGTACATTTTTGGCAGCAAAGATATACAGAATCTCGGTTACTACATTACAGAAAACGAAATGCAACCGTTATCAAATAAAGTGCAAGCATTCATAAATTTTCCAAAACCAGAAACTATTAAGTAATTACGCAGTTCTCTAGGGACAATTAATTTCTACAGGATATTTGTAAAAAATGTAGCAAAAATCCAAGCCCATTTAAATGAACTCCTTGGCAACTGCGTTAAAAACGATAAAAGACCCATGCCGTCGACATCAGAACCAGAGACAGCTTTTGTAGAGTGTGAAAGTAGTTTAGCCAACGCAACAATACTGACGTATCCCAAATAAAATAAGCCGGTTGCAATCACGACAGAAGCGTCAAACGTCGCGATCGATAGTGACGACGGAAAAAACTAGTAATCGCTTCATGTTTTCTTAGAAAAGCTGAATAAGCCGCAACGAATATACGGCACTTATACGAGTCAATTAAATACTTCAGACACATGATTCATGGTGGACAAGTAATCATATACTGAGATCACAAGTCATTAACAATTACCTTCAAGTAAAAGTCTGATAAAGTCTCGCCACGCCAACTACGGCAGTTAGATTATATCGAGCAATACCCTACAAATATACTACACATAACAGGCAGGGATAACAGTGGCAAATGCCTTGTCCAGAATAGAAGAAACGATAGGGAAGAAAAAAGCAAATTTTGAAGAATTACATCATCTCTTGATGTTGAGCACATCACTGAGACTTCAAAAACTAACGTCTACTTTTAACCATAAGCCATTATACTGATACACTTTCACCGAGAAAATCAGGCCATACGTTCCAGTAAAACTGCGCAAAGAAATACTCGACTCAATTCACAATTTGTCACACCCGGGCCCAAAATCAACCTCTAAACTAATTAGAAGGAAATTTGTTTGGCCGAAAATGAACAAAGAAATCTTCGTATGGACGCCCAGTTGTATAGCATATCAAAGATGCAAGATCCAACGTTACATTAAAGCGGCACCTGAAAAATTTGACCCACCGTACAAGCGATTTGAACATATATATCTAGATGTTATTGGACAGTTAGCGGCAGCGGACAGAGATGCTGTTTAACCATGATCGATTGTTTCACGCGATGGCCGAAAGATGGAAAGATGGTACCGCCGCCTCCAATCAGAAATAATGTTTCACCAAACAGAAAACGGGACTGCCACATTGGGGTTGTGCAGGAGTTACAAAGAGAACATCAAGGCAGAGCTAGATAAAATCGTGTATGGAACACTGTTTTACCACTTCCCAGCGAATATTTCATCAAAGGTGTTGCCGTCTCTACTGATGAAGCATCATTTGCCGTCCATTTTCAGTAGCGCATGATAAAGTTACGACCAATTCCGACTCCAAATCACCACAAAGATGCAATTTTCTTACGTCTAGCACTAGACACCTGTACAGGTGTATTTTTACAGTACAGTTCAGTACAGGAGCTACTTCAGTAGCCATATCTAAGACGTTTTGCTGTACTCTTACGACAAAGCAAAGTATATACCATTAAAATAAATACTAAACATGTTAATGCATCAATATATCGACTCAAACCAGCACACATAGCACAGCCCAGGGACGAGGGAAAAGAAGTAGGAACACCTAGTCATACAACAGTAACTATTTCCATATGCGTCCCAAATACAAGCAGTGGGGACTACTCCCCCGTGGGGCGGCAATCTACAGATCGAAAACAGATTTTTTCGGGCTGATAGTTTTTCAACTTTTGAATTGTGTGATATGACATGTGAATACACATTTAATTACCAATCATTATTGTTACTACCAATTATTATTGTATAATAAATGTTCAAATAAGCACGTAGGTATTATTTACACCGTATGATAACCCACAAAAGGAATGATGTCATATGTTACCACTACTTCCAAGAAGGTTATGGAAACTAATTACTAGAAACTTCAGGGTATTAATCTTTTTGAATTTTGTGAACCAGGGGCCACAATAAATAGCTATAGTTATATACTGGCATAAATTAGAAAGAAAACACCTCAAGAAAAATTGCACCGTGCTTTTGTGCCATGACCATAAAAATCCCACACGGTATGTCACTCTGAAGATGATCCGGTAACTAGGAAATTTTACTCCACTGAATTTATACGAGGGTTGCCTTTTATGTTGTTACAAATGACCACTAGATGTCGCTACTGTAATAAGTTATTGCCATATTCGTAAAATTTGATATTCTGTATTGTAAAATCCGTGGCGGCTTAGAAATTGACAGAGTAGTTTGTTTACAGTGCGCGTTTAAAGAAAGTAATTTTGTGAAAAAATGGAAATTAC
>JAHWXV010141279.1:0-11238 GCA_024586415.1 Phrixothrix hirtus
TTCTTTTTTTTTATTTTTGACTTAAGCCGAGAACTGAGAAGAGACCAACCGTGAAGTGTTATGCTTGACAACTTTACACCTACACCGATTACACCATACCTCCCCTACTCTACCGCATAGCTACTGAGCTAGAATCTGTGGCAACATTAGCAGATAGATTGTGCTTATGAATAAATGTTAAATAATAGTTAGTGGTAAATTGTGTAAATTAGAGATATAAAATAAATAATTAATTAACTTGCGAGTTTTTTTACAATTAGTGGTGCAGACTTTAATATTTCGATCGTAAACTCTGCAAAATATAGACTCCTTACTGGAAATGCTACAGAAAACGCAGAACAAATTAACTCAAATTAAATTACAGGAAAAGCTTGAATTAAATTAAAATAAATTATAACAAAAAATAAATTATGATAATAAATGCTGTTAGTTTAGTCAAGTAGATATGGATTACAAAAAGAATTAAGTCAAATCAAAATAAACTGAAAGAGGAAAATAGAGCAGAGATTAAAAGAAGAAATCGAAGATATCGCCGAAAAAGTCGATAAAATGTCAACAAAGTATGAAGAAGTAACTAAGAAATGTGATAACCTACATCAAAAATGTATTCTCCTAACAACGGCCAAAGAAGTCAGCGTTTTAGAGCACAAAATATCCTCGATTCAATACGCACAACAAGAAGAACAGAATATTATAGAATGCGATATCTCAAAGTCTGGAAAACATATAAAAGCACCCAAGTATGATGGTAAAACTCCATGGACCAACTACTGTATGCAATTTATGAAAGAAAAGGCTCCCTTAGATATTTAGCAAACTGTGCCAGACAAAACATTTTTTTGACTACCTGGATTTGTGATTGTAAATGCGTTATGGAGACAAGCACCTGCAACAAGCTTACTGTGTCCAATTAAGGAATAGAACCCAAAATATTGGCGAAAACCTTCAGGAATTCGAAGTCTAAATTGTATAATTAGTCAGGTTAGCATATCCGAAGGCCCTTGAAAGTTTTATTGAGCAAATTAGGTTTGTTGATAGTCTTTGAGATCCAGAACATAGTAGGACTTAAGATTAGCCCGCCCGAAGAATCTTGCTAATGCATTGGCCCATGAACTAGAATTTGAATCAGCCAAACAAGCATTAAGGGATACACTCGCATACGGGTTGTGCGAGAAATCTAAGATGGCGTTCAGTGCCTGGAAGAGAAAAGTTTTCATATATTTAAGACACAAAATCCAACTGTACCAAAACTACAATGTTGGAAATGTGGAAAATAGAGATAAGTTTAGAGAAATTCCACAAACTCAAGAAATATTCCCGCCGATAACACAGACTATCAGAAAAACTAAAAAGAATCGATATGAAGAGTCGAACGTCGATCTGTGCTAATTATGTTCCGGAGGTCGCTATCTAAGTGGCATCAATACAACAATATCCGGTTAGTCTGTACATTGATGCAACCATCGCAAGAAAAAGTTGCCTATATTGCTGGATATTGAATCGAAACGTCGTCAAGTATAGAAAACGTTCAGCTTCGCAGCTGCGATTATGAACATCTATAGAAATTCATGCAACCGTTCATGACGAATTCATGGTATATATTTAAATTGGTTAGAGAAGCTGTATGGATTGAGAATTTGTAGCCGATATAATGTTCAAATTTGGTTTGCATTAGATTTAAAGAACGGCAGCCTACGTGTGGAAGATGAAGAGGTTACTATTCATTAGCGAGATGATCATGCATTACGAATGATTTTTGCGGAAGTCACATCGCTAGCAAGAAGTGAAGCGGTAGTTAGAGGCCGGCCGAATGGAGACTTCCGGATGGGAAATGTAGAAATACTGGAAACTAGTCGTGGGAATATTGGAAATTTTAGCTAGAGAAGTACTGAATTGGGTTTGTGCGTGCTAGTATCATCTGTGGTACGTTGCATGAAGATCGATGGGACTCCGTGCCATAGCCGAGCCCTTAGGTAGCAATTTCTGCCAAGAATAATAGAACAAGACCAGTCAATTAATCTGTAGATACGCTGATATTTTCACCAACTTCGGAGGGATTGAAGGCAAGAACAAACTCAGTAACGAATAAAGTAAATACAGGAGATGCCCAACCGATACGTCAACAACTAAGAAGGCTACCTTTATCGAAACAAGAAGAAGCTCAGGAGATAATTCAAGACATGACCAAGTAAGAAATTATACAACAATACAATAGTCCATGAGCATCACCAGCTGTGATAATTAAGAAAAAAGATGGCAACAGAAGATTCTGTGTGGCTTATCGTAACTTAAACAACGTAATCAAAAAGGTAGCTACCCGCTATGGCACATTGAATACACTTTCCACTTTAGACATTAAAATTGGGTATTGGCAAGTTTACGTGGAGCTTGCACATCGCGAGAAAACAGCATTTAGTATTGGATCTGGGGCCTGTCAATTCACTGTAATGCCGTTTGGGCTATGAAATGCTCCAGCGACGTTTCAAAAGTTGTTGGAATCGATCCTGAAAGTCCTTTCTTAGCAAACATGTCTAGCTTACTTGGATGATGTGATAGTACTCCGAAAGACCTGAACACACAAAGCATCTTGAAGAGATATTCCAAAGATTGCGCAATGATCATCTGCAATTGGTCCAAAGACGTGTAATCTATTCCAGAAAAAAGTTAAGTACTTGAGTCTCAATTTCTGAGAAAGGCATGACAACTAACCCAGAGAAAATTCAAGAATACGGCTTCGAAGTGGAAATCGTGCTGGAAGGAACCATCGTAATGCTGATGCTTTGTCGAGAAAACCTTGTCCAGAAGACTGTAAGACTGCTCTGGGCTAGAATTAAAAATTAAAAAACGTATTAAACGTATCACTGTTAATAACTATCGTTGAGAACCTGAAAAGATGAGAAAAATCAAGAAAACGATCCAGATCTGAAGTTATTTCTGCAATGAAAGAATGATAATAGAAGACCTGTATGGAAAAAGTGGGCCTGTTTAGCAGGGTTGTTAAAGCAGGCTAGGCTTAATGGGACTTCATGCAGATCCAGACGTTCTCCTGAAGAAAACCCTGGAGAATGAAAATGGAACTGAGAAACTGGCACAGTTAAGAATTCCAAAGAATAGAGATTTTGTAACAACTGCATGATTGACCATCAGGAGAGCATTAAATTGTAACGTGAACACCCGAAAAGATTCAAGAACTATTTTATTGGATGAACTGCAAGCAAAATTTTAAGGAATGGGTCGAAAGTGTGAAATAGACACTTCAAGGAACGAACCGCTTGGAAAACGAAGATCGCCAATGAAAAATAATGAGGCAAGCAGCCTTTTTGCAAGAGTGGCTATCGATATGGCAGGTTCGTTTCCGGAAACAGATTCAGGCAACAAATATATTTTACATTAGTGACGATGAGCAGGTAGTTACAGTAGCGGAAACATTGGTGAAGGAACTCTTTAGCCGTTTTGTGATTTCATTCGAATTGCATTCCGACCAAGAACAAAATGTTTAATCGAGTTTATTTCGAAATATTTGTGACTTGTTAAAAATACGAAAGACCAGGACTGCTCTTCATCCGCGATCAGATGAAATGGTGTAGCGCATGAACCGAACCATAGGAAAATATTTGTCAAGGATAGTTTCAGGCCATTCCTAATAGCGTATCGATCGGTAGTACATGAAACAGCATGCGAGCCCCTAGCTAAAGTGTTGTTTGGGCGTGACATAAGTTTACCATGTGATATGGAGTTCGATAGTAGGCCCGGGAAAAATGAGAATGCCGGAGGTGAGTACGTTGAGACCCTTCGACGAAAGCTTAACTCTAACATATTAAGAATGTTAGTGATCGAATGAAGGTCAATTATGATGTATACTCTGAAAATGGAGGATTTCAACTCAATAATCTGGTATGGTTATATCAGCTGCAGCAATGATGAAGTCTATCACCGAAACTACAACATAACGTATAAAGTTATAACAAGGATCAACAAGTACTATACCCAAATGGAAACCTAAATTGGTACGCTTGAATCATGCGCTGGTCGCAATGCAAGCGCAGAACAATCTAAACAAAGGCAGATAATATGGAAGTCAAGAGTAAAGAACTGTCATTTGGAGATTTCATGATATCCTTCTCAGATTCCCGTGAAGCACAATTCGGGGTTACCACTGAACAATACATAAATCTTTTTCGATATAAGGAAGCAGCTTTGTCTCAGTGCTGACAGAGATAGTGTTTTGAAGCATATACTCATACATGCAAATTCTGGTCTGTAGTTAGAATGCTTGAAAGAAAACCGTTGTCTGCCACATTTAGACATGGGTACTCTAATCCAAGAATCGGCACGGAAACATCTCAACTACACTGACCGAGAACGCGTTACAGTACACAACATCCTTAAGGAGGGGGCAGTGTAACAAAAATTGGCAATAGCATATATTATGAGTCACCCAGTATATTTTCGCAATGAACAACATCAGATTATTAACTTAAATAAAACATCCTTTTTCAACTTTTCCTGTATACATACAGACAAATCACTGCTTAGATAATTAGTTCTGCAATTAATATTGATGTGTAAAGACATTAGCGAATAAATTCTGCTGATAAATAAATATTAGAGTAGATAAATGCTGAATAACAGTTAGTTACTAAAATAAACTCTAAGTAGCGTTCTCTAAGAAAATTGATCATTCTTTACAGTAAATCTCAAATGTTCATATCAGTATAGTTATCAATACTTAGGAATGGTACGGCGAAGATCTTCAAAACCTTCAGATTTTAAACCTGATATCTTAAAACTTAACATCGGCCAATGGAAATGAAGAAATGCCAAGAAATCGTGTATTGGCCAATAGAAAATCTATAACAAAAGAGAAGATGTATGAAGTGGCTACTTATACTATAACTACCTGGTTTTTGTTCCAAAATCCAAACCATTATAAAATCACGAAGTTGTAAAAAACATCTTGTGTGAGAAATTTAGAATATCTACAATTTGCTTTAACTTATAAATCAACTGTTTTCAGTTTAGCCACCTACAAATTTATTACTCTGATGCTTAGATTAAACACTAGGTGGGACGACTAGCTTTCAATTAGGGAAGCACTAAGCAAGAAGTACTACAGAAATTAGCAAACGGTATTAAGCATAATCAGAAATGGCGGTAAACTGACTTCCTAGTATTATATGCAACCCAACATACGATTATTAAATATCTATAATATTAGAAGTTTCAAATTCAACTTTTGAAGGAGCAGTTTCCGCATCATGATGAAATCTCCAAGGAAACCTTTTTACTAGACTCCTAAATTAATCAATAAGATAATTTTCGAAAGAGCGGCTTTTAAGTATATTTTCTGCAATTAAAGGAAGAATAGCTATCTTCAACGTTTGAATACAGTCAAAAACGAACGGCCTGAAGCACTACTCTAGCTGCAGGAATTGAGCTTAAAGATCCGCACTTTGACAATTATTTAAAATGCATAAAATAGAATTTTTCGGGTCCAAGAGAAAGATAGAGAGTAATAGACATAACTAAAATTCAGAAACTGTTTCAATACTAGGAAGCCTAAAGATATTTGCATATGATTCACATTAGTTTCGTCAATTTTAGACAACATTTGACAAACTTTAACAATTCAAATAACAGATCTACAACGGTAGAAAGCGAAGCGAACTCACTAAAAAACAGCGTTGTGTTTTAATATATCACTACCGAAATTGTATTGCCTTCGGACGTTTAGTTTGGTTTTGGTGATAGTAAAAAGTAGTCTGTGCGCGTCCCTTCTAAAGTGAACAATTGAAAGCATCGTGCAATCATTATGATTTTGTAAAAAGGGGTTGTGGACAAAGGAAATGGATGACAACATAATAAATTTTATGTCCTTCCCAGCCGGAAAAAAATTTTTGGCAGGCAACAAGGTAAAGAAAAAGATTTTTCAATTTAGAAGACAAACACATCGATTTTACTTTTCACTATCACCAAAACTATATCAAATGTTCGAATAAATACAATCTCATTAGTGATTTATTCAAATATGACAGAGCATATTAAATTTTGTTAAATAAATTTCACTGTCTACCTTCTTTCGAATCTTGTTTTATCATCACATCGTATGAACCTACTCATCATAGTAAAACGATCTCGAGACATCGTTTCGTCTAATGGATTCATCAGTGGTCCACATTTCCTTCATATTTTCCTTTATATAGCGAAGGGCTCCTGCAGATAGTAAAATGCCGACGAATGCATTAAGCTCTATTATGTCAATATATTTCCAACTTCTTTATTTTTCTGGGTATCTTTTATTACGGGCATCATATACTCTGTCAGTTCCCTCATTTGTGTGCTTACAAATTTTATTTCTCGGGTCCGTGGTAATAAAGATATCTCAAAATATTCATTGGCAGTATTTGTACCGAAGTTAGGAAAAATTTAAGAACATAACAAACATACCATTAAGGGAAAGGTAAACAGAAAACGTGACCGTCTCAATAAAATGAGGGATTATAGTTAAATATGATTGACGTAATAGTAAAATATACAAGTAACACTTAAATACTCAATACTTTTAAACTAGAAAATATCACGTAAATTACTAGTTAAAATATCTGCGAGAAATCGAGATTTGAAATAATTGGGTAAATTCAAACGATCAAGGAAAATGATTGGTCATCCGAAATAGGGGGGAATATAAAAATCCTGTACACCAGAAGAAGAAAGTCGATTCATGTTCTGCTTTCTCTCTTGAATTTAACCTCAGCGTGCTAGCGACGTAAAGAATAAAAAACAATAAACAGTATTCATAGTACCCAGTGGCTAAGTGTTTAATTAGAAGGCCCGATACAAATTGTGTCGCAAACAAATCTGTTTAGGCCAAGTTTTGTCGCGAAACTTACCTATTTGATGATTATATCAAAGTCAAGTCTCAGCTGAAACGAGTAAAAACAAAAATAATTCTACCACGACGACGAGTACAATCGCCCGTACAGTATCGTTGTTATATCTATCATTAGTTTGTAGCACAAACCAGCTTAACGACACGTAAATGATCGTTTACGCTGGCGATCGCATATATGTGTAGTGCAGTTTCAAAATGGCTACTATGCTCAAAGAGTGTACATTAGAGAAACAATGTGTTGTCGTGCGCTTTTTGAGGACAAAAGGACAACCAGATAAAGACGTTCATAAGTAAATGTTGCCTGCTTATGGCGTAAAGTATTTGTCGCGTAAAGCAATGCATTACTGGGCTGATAAACTCTCACGGGAGCAATTCGAAGTTGTTGATGCCCACCGACTTGGCTGATAGCCACAGAAGCAACAATTCAGCGGGTAAGAAAATGATTAAATCTAATTGACGAATAACAGTAGACGCATTAGCAATGGCGGTAGACTGTTCTCAAGGTTTAACCTGCAACGTAATACATGATCGATTGAATTTTCGAATAGTATGCGCACACTGAGTATCCCGACAATAGACCGAGGAGTACAAAATTGCAACATGTGTCGCAATAGAAGAAGGCGAAGACATGATTCATTGGATTTTTACTGGGGATAAATCATGGGTACATCATTACTAATCCTAATCAAAGCATGTTCAATTCAATGCAAACGACTATCTTCACCTCCAACAAAGAAATTCAAAGTTACATACTTAGCATGTATTTTGAAACTACAGAGGAGTACCTCTAGGCAATTTTCAAAACCGAAATGCGATCGTGAATGAAGAAGCTTCGCGACGCAACTTGACGATGAGTATTGCTGCATGCAACTTGGCAACGATTGAACCTTACATTCCGGATTTAGCTCCAAGCAACTACCGCATGTTTGGCCCCTAAAAAGTTATATTGGTAGTAAATATTTCACGGATGATTAAAATGTTAAACAAGAAGTTCGGCTCTAGCTGACACAGCAACTCAAGAATTGTAGGACTAGTAAAGAGATGGGATAAATGTATCAATGTTGAAAAATAAATAAACAATTTGTGATCTAATTACTGACTTTCCCTCCTCTAATCGGTTACCTGTAGGCACAATAAAGGTCAGTTAAAAAAACAATTATATTTGAAGGTATATTCCAATCATTAACAATTAAATTTGTGTGATTGCTTCGCGTTAAATTAAAGAAATTTAGTTTAGTTTCATTTTTTTACTCAAAAATTTTAATTTTAATTTTAAATTAAGTAGTTCAACGAAGATAGCAATAATATTTGTTGACACTTTTTATAATTTTAAAACTCATGTAGGGATGTTTAAAAGTTCATTCACAAAATTTCATAAATTAATCTAAGAAATCTTTTAAGCTGTATTGCGTAAATATTAGAATTATCTTTAATCTTATTGATAATTACGTGCATCACGTCATTTTGAATTCAATGATTTATATTCATATTTTATTATATATTTTATAGATTTATAATTCTTTTACTGTTCGTATTTTGTGTATTTTATATTTGATAATTATTAATAAATTGTTAATTATTATATTTAATTATGTCGTATTTGTTTATAGCAAAGAATAACCTTTTAACAAATGAAAGCGGCGAGAAGATCCATGACAAAGGACTATAAGCTACCAAAAGTAGGATTGCTAGCAAAATTTGCATAAAAGCAATTGAAATGCGTCGGTTCGGCATAATAAAATTATTTCTATTAATTACAAGAGTGACGATGACGACAATAGCCGTCATCGTAGATCTACACAAAATGTTTCCATCTTCAGTCACTTATCCAAAAAGGCTTTCACTTCAATTAAAGGTAAGCAAGTTTAGTTTCAGCATAATATTTGTTCAAAAAGTTTGCCTGAAAAGCTTTTTTGATATCGGAAACGGTATTAATCAGCTTAACCCCAAATATTGTTTTTAACAATTTAAATGGTAAAATATTATCCCTTCCTTTTAAATACAACAGAGAAACATTTGCTAGTGAAGTTTTCAAATTGAGACGTTCGCGAATTTTTTGAACAGACCTCGTACTCTTCTGCGCCAATTGTGATTGTGAGGTGACCAGATTCTTAGGTTCAAAATTCGCGTAATTTTCGCTTGATTTTTGATCGTCTATATAATTCCATTTAGATGAATCTACATACATACGTAATGACTTCCATGAAGACGTTTTCTGCAATTCGTCACAAATGAGGATAAGGGGCCACGGTGTATTTTGCGATTTCGTAGGGTTATGAAAAACCATTAGATAGGCAGTCTTTACCCATTACCCAGGAAATTCCAGAGAACTTTGTAAAATTTATTAACTCTCAATCAAAATGTCTAATAAAAAACTTGGCCACCCTTTAGGAAAGGGTTCGTATGCCAAAGAAATGTACATCACTTAGTAACAGGTTGATTGAATATGTTAACACCCTTTGACTTCTCATCAAAATTAATAAGAACGAGATTAGATTCAGTTTTCTTTTAGGAAATTTGAAAGGATTACGCTATGTGGCTTAATCTAACACGTTAAGTTACCCCATTATAAAATCTTAAGGCGATATTATAAATAAACATTCCTTATCAAAACACGTCTTAAAAGCAATTATGAACTATTTGTACGTGTTAATTTTTATTATCTGCACCTGATAAGCATTTTTTTTGAGATCAAAGCCGCAAACAAATACAAACCGAGTCTGCATCAGATATAATTTAAGAGGGTTAAAAGGGCGTGGACAGAGTCAAGTGCAGGGTGGGCTACGGTGGTTTTATTGTTGGATTATTTATCGTATTTACTATCCCCCAACAAAAAGCTTAACTATTATTATATATATTATATTACACTCATTGACCTTATTTTTTTTAATATTTTCTTGTTGTTACCGTGCTTTTATAATCACTTTTTGATTGTTGCTTACAGTACCCACACCTTCTGCTTTTAGAACCCTACATTTCATTTATTTTTTCAGTGTTTACCGCGCTTTACTTTTAACAACTGCCGTGAAATTAAGATAATATTCGGTTTCGACAGGGCCATAAAACAGACTTTCTTTTACAAAGAACCTTTGGCTTATTCTATGTTAGTACTTAAAAAATTCGTTACACATAAAGCTTCATTCACAACTTCAAAATTAATATGAAATATTAATACTCGATATTTAACATACGACTTTGTACTATACTTTACACTGTTACCATTCACAGCATTCAAAATTAGTCGTTAAAATTAGCACGTAACGGAAAAGATAGTAAACTCTAAGCTTTTGTAAATTAATTTTGGAGCATGCGCATTAGTTAATTCTGTGTAGATTACTCTAATATAACCTAAACTATAAACATAGATAAATGAATAAACTTTTATCCTGAATGCTATTCTACTCTTTATTTAAATATTAATTTTGAGGTGAATGAAGCTTAATGGTAGGTATGTACAAAATTATACATGATCTAATCATATATTTATTCAACTGAACCACTGAAATTGTGGTAACACGACATCAACTTTTTACATCAGATTTACTTTGCAGCAATGATAATAACTGTTTTGCTAAGATATGACATGTTATGCTATACCCAAGGCACTCAGGTGTTTCGCGGTCATTCTGGCGCCTTAGTGTAACCTGAGGGTCAAACCCGGTAGTGACACAATTACAGATACAAATCAGTTTCTACTATTTTACATTTTAATATTTTGCTCAGGTTTAACCAATTTCAATTATTATTTAGTTGAAATGACTTAATTACTTATTTATTTTTTGCCCCGAACTTACTTATTTCTATTTAGCAATTGTCAGGTGAACACGAAGCAATCAAGCATTAACAAGTGCTTCTAATACCTTACAGCATTGTTTTTAAATTGAAACTGAGATTGATTGATGTGTTCATGCTGAAGGCAATTTTGTTCAGATTGTCTTGTTATAATTTATTGTATTAAAAAATGTGGAATTTATTCTTGGAGCTCAATTGTTTATCAAACCAATTAAAATTAAAACAAAAAGGCTTAATACATAATAGCATACAGACTTAATTCACAATGTCCTTTTGTTTATTTTAAAAGTGTACAATGTAACAAAATTAAGTAGATACTGAATATTGTTCCTGATTGAAGTAATTACAGGTTACTATAAAGTAAGTGATTGTTGTGTTCATTACACAGGTGATTCTCGCCGACAAATAAACTAAATTCACTGTTGAAGCTGAATTTTTTAAATACAATATCAAAAGCCATTCGTCATAATAGTTAATACGTTGACTGTTTATGAATGGCAATTGGAGTACCAAAATATCCATCCTTTGCCTCTTTTGGAAAAGTTCCTTTTGAA
>JAHWXV010141309.1:0-11189 GCA_024586415.1 Phrixothrix hirtus
AATATATATATATATATATATATATATATATATATATATATACCGGGTTATTCACGTTATACAACACGAAATATTATGGCCAAACTATATGTTTTAAAAAGGTTTTGTTTTTGGAACGTATAGGTACCTATTGGATGTATATTTTAAAATTGGTTTTATAATGTGCAGGGTGTTCCAAAAACAAAATGTAGCAAAGTCGCATTTTTATAAATGGAATATTATGTATATTTTCTCATTTTTAGTTTCTACGATCAAAATAAAAGTGGATTTTATTCACTTAAATCTTGCGGTTTCCAAAATATTTTGTCTTTTGTGAAAATAAATGGCATCTCTAATGTTTACATGAATTATCTTTTTTTAAGCTATATTCTATACTGAAGTGTACTAATTGATTAAATTTCCAGGTGCACTTATGAAAAATTGATTAACTTATATAGAGCGTCAAAAAGATCAAATAATTACAAATATTAAATGGTAATAACTTGTTTTATTTAAATAGAATACCTTGTATTTTAAGTCAACATCAGACGTAACATTTATCTATCAAATATTTGTCTCTGTTCAGGTTTTCATGGAAAATGCAGACTGTCATAATTCAAACTAATTTTAACAAATTTAATAATCATCAAGTAAATACATTTATATTGATAATGTTTTAAAAATTATCAAAAGTTTAAATAATGAAAAATGATGGCAGAGCCATCTATTGTTTATATTAGGAGGTATTTTAATATAAATAAAATAAAGAAAAGTTTCCTCCTAAAAATGGCACGACTTTTAAAAATTAATTCGGCACAATTGAAAAGCCATGAAACTGTAATATAAGCAATTCTAAGGCATCTCACCAAAAGATTTTTAACCTAAATAAATAGGTAAAAATATAAAAGTTTGCAATTCCAAACTGCGTGACACAGCATCAGTAGACCAGTGGTTTCGCCATAGTGGGACCCATCAGCACCGTGTGACTGAATAGGCTGGTTGAAAATGCAAAACCCTTTTAAACGCATAAACCTATGTGGTCGTCGATGATAAATAATGGCAGAGTCATCTATTGTTTATATTAGGAGGTATTTTAGTATCAATAAAATAAAGAAAAGATTCCTCCTAAAAAAGGCATGAATTTTAAAAATTAATTCTGCACAAGTGAAAAGCCATGAAATCCATACGGTTTATGTGTTTAAAAGGAAGTTTTGCATTTTCAACCACCCAGCACTGATGAGCTCTACTAGGGCGAAACCATTGGTCTGCTAGTGCTGCGTCACGCAGTTTGGAAATGCAAACTTTTATATTTTTACCTATTTAGTTAAGTTAAAAATCTTTTGGCGAGAAGCCTTAGAATTTTTTATATTACAGTTTCGTGGCTTTTCACTTGTGCCGAATTAATTTTTAAAATTGGTGCCATTCTTAGGAGGAATCTTTTCTTTATTTTATTTATATTTAAATAATGAAGACAAGAAAAGAATGATGGAAATGCAATGAGCAATTGCACATAATAAGTATTCAAAATTACGACGGCCTGACTTTAAACATAAATGTATCCTATTTTGAAAATTTTCGGCAACATTTGATAACGTCTATGGATTTCTTCATATTTTCTGGCGTTGTTGGAGGAATACTATAAATAATACTTTTACATATCCTCATAAAAAGAAATCTAATGAAGTCAAGTCGGGGATCTTGGTGGCTGATTCTTAGGTCCATTTCTTCCAATCCAATGATTTTGGAAATACATATTTAAATATTCTCGCACCTCCCAATGGAAATATGAGAAAGAGTTCTATTCATTTGAATCCACATCGTTCCTATTATGTCGAAGGGAATGTCTTGCAATAACAGTGGAAATTGCCATCAAAAAACCTAAAAACATTATTCCAATTAAATGTCAATCAAAAAAATAAGGACCAATTAAATATCGACCCACTATTTTGCTCCACACATTCACCGACCACCTGTGCTGATTACTAAATATTCAAAATGCACATGGATTAAAATCAGAATAATAATAAAAATTATGTCCGTTAACAAAGCCATTTTTATGAAACACGTATCTATCACTAAAAAGAACAAAATTGCAAAAGTTCTCATTTTCTGCCCCTTTATCTAGCACCCACGCACAAAATTGAACTCGTTTTTCGAAACCGTTTTCACAAAGTTCTTGGTGAAATTGTATTTTATGAGAAGGTTGTTTGACTAATGTCGCTATTTTGCGCGATTTAATTTTGACCCATATGGATATTTGCAACTGCAGAGGCAAACATCTCAAATTCGATTTCTTCGTTTGCTGTCACAGGACTACTTTTTATGGGTTTTTTATAATTAATGCTCCAAGTTTGTTTAAATTGAATCAACAGTCTTTTCAAAATGGCTTTATTTGGATGATCTCTGGTAGGAAATCTTTTAGCGTAAACTCTTGATGCCAGTCAGCAGTTTTACGAACATTGGTCAAGAATAAAAATCATATCAGCCCGTTCTTCGTTTGGATATACTTTCATTTTTAATAATAAACAATAACAACAAAGAATAATATTAAAGAATAATAAATAGAACAGAAACCACAAAATACTAACTAACAACTCGCAAAGAAACACTTTTATAAATAACTGACCATCACAAATAATAGTATGACTTGTCAAAATGACATGGGTGACATGATGATTAACAAATTTGTTTAAATTAGCTTGTATTATGAAAACCTGCATTTTACTTGAAAACTTAAACAGTTATCTATAGGGATATTTAATAATATTTGATAGATAAATAAATGTTACATCCGAAGCTGACTTAAATTACAGGCTGTTCTATTTAAATTAAACAAGTCGTTACCGTATACGTTTCTAATTATTTAATAGTCATTTTTGGACACCCGGTATATACTAGTCAATTTTTCATAACTGTAGCTGAAGCTCTAGTCAACTAGTACACGCCAGTGATAATACATATTGACAATGTAAACATTAAAAGTGTGCTTATATTTTCACAAAAGACAAAATATTTTGAAAAAAGCAAGTTTTAAGTGAGGCAAAACTTAATAAAACTCACTTTTATTTTGATTGTAGAAACTAAAAATGAGAAAATATATAGGACATTCTATTTTAAAAATACAACTTTTATATGTTTTGTGTTTTTGTACCACCATGTACATTATGAAACTAATTTTAAAATATACACCTTAGAAATAAAACTTTTTTAAAAGCATATAATTTGGCCATAATATTGCGTACCGTATAACATGAAATCGTTAGAAATAAATTTCATGTAATACTTTACACCTAGTTGTGTATATTGCTTGTTTGTTAATTTGTTTTGTGGCTGAGACTTCGGAATGCTGAAATTCCCTTTTTTCTCTTGAACTAAAATAGTCATATAGTCAATTCATCTTTCTTTCGCCTAGTAGGAATTTTTAACCTGCCAAACATCATATTGATACGGGACCTATAGCGACCTCGATCGGGTTTCAACCCGCGTCCCTTGGACGTAGAAACAAATATGTTAAACACTAAACCAATAGAGGCTGGAAGTTCGGTATATTAGAATAGCAGGTACACGCTTTGGATGCTGGAGGGCTGCGTCTAACTGATGAGTTTCAACAAAAGCGAAACCGGTTTTAAACTGCCATCTAGTTTTCAAAGCATAGTTCCTAGTTATTATTTTAAACTTATTCCTTGATATAATTTTATATCACGAAATTTTGTCAGGTTTTGTGGGCGGTCTTCGCCTGATAAACAATATTTTTTTTAAATTTTCCGCCGTGTGTTCTCTAGTAACGTTGTGGTTAGCTGGACGAGGGTTAACAAATAAATAAAAAAACCATTTAAAAATTAATGAAGGAAGTAGAGAGGTTTGTTTTTGGTGGTGCTCGGTTCGGATAAAAAAGCGAGAGGCGAGCTTTTCTATTCCCCATAAGGTTTGGAAAATTATGTAAGAAAATCACGGTGACAGTTCTATATGATTTCCACGATATTGGATGTCAAAGGTTTAGTTAGTTATAACGTGTCGCAAAACCCACGCGTTTTTAACAGATATATGCGCAGGTCGTGAATATTCATATCAATCGTACGAGTGATTTCCTTTTCTTTCGAAGTGTTTGGGTGGTGTTAGAGGTTTCCGTGTATAGTGTCGGATCACCTTGCCGGAGAAATTATTAGCGATTCTCTGGGAATCTACCTGCTTTGTCCACTCGGTTGTAGCTTCTTTGGGCCCCCGAGGTCCTCCTTTTGGTGCAGGAATCTTAAATTTAGAATCACGATGGACGATTTTGGTGGTTGGAAATCAAACAACCGTAGGAAGTGACAACTAAAATTAAGGTACCCCCTTATATAGTATTGTTTTTGTACTTCAATATCATTTGCCTACAACTGACGTTATTGTAATGTCAACGTATATATATATATTATCGACGAGAACCCAAATTAACTTGTAGTCCCGGCTGCCTACTATGGTAAAAGCCAGCCTAAACTTCCCATTGTGAGGGGATACGGTTAATGCATAGCTCCTGTCCAGTTTAAGGACGCATATCTGGGTTGACTGTAATTAATATATTTAAACCGTGCTTGTAGTATAGTAGCTTGATTAGTTTTCCTCGTTCCTCTTGAATTAGGCCACATTCAAGAGCCGGGGAAATTTATCTGTAAACATTTATATCCTACTGTTTTGTATGTATCATATAAACCATTTTCTTTAGTAATAGATACATAATACTGACAAAATAGACTTTCATTTCGAACCTAGGGTAAGTTACCAGTGATTATCTTGTATTTCAGGGGTTGTGTTAGATATAGTACCCCCCATTTTTATAATATTGTTCAAGTCCCTGATAAGCGGCAACCCCGGGACAACCCAACAATAGCCACGGAACCGTTTTTCCCTGTTCTGAGAAACAGTTCCATTCAGTGAACGGCTCACCAAGTCTTTGTACGTTGTTTTAGCATATCCCTTAGTGTGCGGACGAGCTGGTGTAAGTTCCTCGGGAATCCTCCCTACTCCGCAGAGCTAGCGAGTCATCAGCCTCGTTGCAGTGCATAACGCTAAACGCGGCCGTGAGAAGTTTTGTTTTTAAAAATTCTTTTAACGAATTTATTTAGCGTTTTGAGAAAGAATCCATCATTGTTTTATATTGATATTATTTTACTGTACTGTTATTTACTCTTAGAAATTATATTAAGGTAACAATTTAGTAAAAATCGTACTCTATCCATTTTAGGAATTATAATCAAGCTAAGCGCTAAATTTAGTTAATAAAGCTCCTAATGGTTTGCCAATAGATAGCATAACATGTAAAATTTAATTATATGTTCAAGTAAACCTTTGAAAATACCGTTAGAAATTAACATTCTAATTATCTGTTACAGTTGCTCATGGTCAGCGTGCAATCGAAGGCAAAGCCTTTGGTCTAGGAATCGCAAGTAATTTAGGGGAAACCCTTACAAACAATGTAGTGAAAGCGGGATCAGCTGTAAGCAGTATTTTAGGAAATGTAGCTGGGGCTGTTGAAAATACTGTACAAGGTGGCGTAGACGATGTCTCAAAAGGAGTTGGAACAGCTGTGGATGTATCATCAGGTATTGCAGATGGCGTCCAAGGTACATTACAAAACACAAATAATGTAATCCAAGGTGCATTAGGAAATGTAGCTGGGGCCGTTGAAGATAATATACAAGGAGCCGTAACAAATGTGGCACAAGGAGTTGGAAGCGCTATGAGTGTAGTTTCAGGTGTTGCAGACGGCGTCCAAGGTACATTACAAAACACAAATAATATAATTCAAGGCGCATTAGGAAATGTAGCCACGACAACTACAGCTACTATACAAGATGGAATAAAAGGGATAGGAAACATACCAAGTGAAATATCGGATGTAATAGAAGATGCGTTGAAAAATACTGCTAATGAGTTAAATAGATTCATTGAAAATGTAGCTAAAGTATTTGAAAAGCTTCTACAATATAACATGGGAACTGTAATATCGACAACAGGATATTTATTCAATGTAATATCAGGGGTACTTAATCAGACAGGGACCTTGTTAAGTAATATAAGTAAAGAAATAGAAGGAACTGAGAGCATTGCAGAGAATTTATTTGGAAATAATGGCAAAGATTTGGTTGCCAATATATCATTAATGTTTGAAACTGCAGGCGATGTGGCAACAAATACAGGAGTTATGGCAGAAGGTTCAGCAATTATTTTAAAAGGAATAGGAGAATCAGTGATAACAGAGGACATAGGAGATGCTATAACAGCATTGTTTTCGGGTTCGCCAGATATATTAGATGGTACGGCTGGTAATTTGCATGATGCTGGAAACACAATTGAAGCTGGAGGAAGTGCCTTAGAAAATATAGGGGAACAGATATCAAGTGCTATAAATATATCGATTGTGAAGGATGTAGGAAATGCAATAAAAAATATAGGGGTTATAGCAAATGGCGCGGGAGAAATTGTAGATGGTATGGGAGATGGAACTGAAGGCGTAAGTCAGTTGATAATAGCTGTAGGAGGATCAACAGGAAACATTTTTACAAAATTCAACGATGTAATAAAAGCAGGACTAGATTTTCTAAGTGCCGGTGGTAAACTTTTAAATGGATTTATTCAGTTAATAACTGGTTTTATGAACTTAGTTGAAGGTAGTAATAGTTAATACAATATTTACAAAGGTGTAAAGACTACTGGTGACGAACAATTCATTCCTAGATATCTATTTTAAATTAAAGAAGTAATGTACAACTAATTCTTTACTTATTATAATTCGTCGGTAATACTGAAATCCTAAAGCAGGGAACATGGTATAAAATTGAAATTGAGGATTTGGAGTAGATTTAAAGGATCAGAAGCGACACTATGGTGATTTAGTATATTATGTTAAAACTTGAAAATGCGGTAATCAGCCTAAACGCGCTTCGGGTGTTTTAATAAATATAACAGTGAACATTTCATAAGTATTGTACTATTTATTCAACGAAGTACCGAGCACCATGTCGATTAATACAATTAGCATTTCAACTTTGCAAGTGCTCGTACCAACCTCACTTTAATATTGTAACGAAACTAGTTAATTGTTTTACAATGTTTATTTATTGTCACTAAAATTATAATTTATAATTATAATTTATTTAAATATTTATTTCACAATCCACTAACAGCAAACATTTATATCTATTTATGTATATTTATATTTATAACAGTTACGAACAGTGCAAGATTCTAATAAAAACTAAAGCTAAGAGAATTTAATCTGCAGTTTATATAGGAAAGATAAATTCTCGAAACAATAGAAATAGAATATTCGAGAATATTACTCATAATAATGATGTAATAGTTTGTAATGCTATGACTCATTGCTGACCTAACTAATTGACAGGTATTGGTAACCGCAACGAGTCATTGCCATTACATCACCTATTTTATTATAAAGAAAACATTCTAGATGATTCTAGAACTTTCCATTTACTGTTTCTAATTTTTGTTACACTACCCCCCCTTAAAACTGTTACGTCCCATAACAGTGATATTGGACTTTGCACTTGCGATGGTTCTATTTTCGTAGGCGAATGTCGGAATCTGCACTGCGATTCATAATTGAAGCCCCATTTGTTGAATAAATGGCACTTTACAGATTTTGTCGCTGGTGGAATTCCATTTGGATTCCAACTGCACACCAGGATCTTGACACCAGTGCCACGAAACACTACCTCAAACATGTTATGTACCACGCGCCAATTAAGCTGGTCTAGGCCACAGCCGAGCTTTGGTACCGCTAACTTGCTACTGGCGCCGGCATAAATATGTTTCTTTAAATCCCATAGCGCCTTCTACAAGTCTTCATAATGTGACTTTTGATGAGACAATGCTTTCGCATACCTTGGCGGTGACGACGTAGTAGGCGACATGCCTTACCAATTTCTGGCTTTTGTTGCCGTATTTCTTCTACGCCACCATACCTCTTCTTAAACTCAACTGCGATGCCACTGGACATTCGGACGTCTTTAGCGACATAATGAGCCAAGGGGTACTCCGCTGGTACATTAAACAGATTTCTGTACTCCTCAGTGGTAACCCCAAATCTAGCTTTGTGGCGTCCCGAATACGTTGTCATAAAGTCAGTGAATGATTATTCGCCGTTTTTGACTACTAGTTTTTCCACTGCGAAATGGTTCGCCCTTTGCACATATTCTTGCTGTCCCGGTTCTGCGTTCCTTCCAGCGTATGGGGCTAACCGATTCACGTGAACCGCTTTGGGATTTCCTCTGGGCAATTTTATAATTTGGTAGATTACAACGTTGCTCCTTTTTACCATTTTATATGGACCTTCCCAAGATCTTTGCAATTTGGGAGATAGACCTCGTCGTCGTTGAGGTTGGTACAACCAGACTAGATCATTAAGTTCAAATCCTCCCGTTGTAGAACTTACATCATACTGGGCTTTTATTCGATCGCTGGCGATCTGGATGTTATCACGAACTCTCTCATGACTAGAATTTAGTTTCTTTCGTAGGCTTTCAGCATATGAATTTTCAGCGACCTCCTCCTCTTCAGGCTTACTATCAAACTCCAAATCACACGGTAGTCTTATTTCATATCCAAATAACGCTCTAGATAGGGTCTCTTCTGTCGTTGCATGTACAGCTGATCGATATGCCATCAGGAACAAATGTAAGTATTGGTCCCAATCTCTTTGATGGCCCGAGACAACTTTTAATAAATATTTTCCCATTTTTCGATTCATGCGTTCTACCATTCCATCTGAGTGCGGGTGAAGAGCAGTTGTTCTGGTTATGCGTATTTTCAACAGTTGGCAGAGACTTTTAAACAAGGCTGACTCACAATTTCTCCCTTGATCTGTGTGTAATTCCAAAGGAATCCCAAAACGGCTAAACCGTTCTTTTACCAAGGTCTCGGCCACTGTAACTGCCTCTTGATTAGGTAGAAAATATACCTCGGTCCACTTAATAAAATAGTCCATTGCAATCAAGATGTATTTATTTCCTGCTTCGGTTTCTGGAAATGGACTAGTTATATCGATGACAACTCTTTCAAATGGACTACCCACATTATATTGCCGCATCGGCGCTTTTCGCCTACCCAATGGACCGTTCCTAGATACACATATACATTTTCGACACCAATCCTTAACATCATCCTTGCAGTTCATCCAATAAAATCTTTCACGGACCTTTTCCAGAGTTTTCTTTACCCCCATATGCCTTCCTGATGGACCATTATGCAGCTGTCGTGGAATTTCCGATACTCTATTTTTCGGTACCACCAACTGCATTCGTGTTTTACTTCCATCATCACTTGCCAGGGATCTTTCTAAAGGTCGTCCTGAACTTGCAAGGAGTTTCATTGGGACCAATGTGCTTTAACAGTAGAAATAAATGGGGCCACTTCCTCCCAACCTGGTCGTCGACCTTCATTCTTCCATTTCAATAGCACCTTCAGGTTTGGATCGTTTTCCTGATCTTGTTTAACATTATCTGGCTTCCAATCACCGTTATTTATAGTAGTACGGTTGATAAGAGCATCTTCAACTTTGGACTCCAACGGAGTACAATGCTTGCAATCTTCTGTGCAAGGACGTCTTGATAAAGCGTCAGCATTTCTATGAATTTTTCCGGAACGATGTTCAACTTTAAAATTATACCCTTCTAGCCGTTCAATCCATCTCCCTATTTAGCCTTCTGGATTCTGAAACTGCAGAAGCCATTTCAGTGCTGCGTGATCAGTTCTCAATAAGAAATTTTATCCATAAAGGTATTTGTAACTGTGTTTAACGGCCTTTATCATCGCTAGTTATTCTTTGCGCGTAACACAATAGTTCCTTCTCAGGTTTGGACAAAATTTTGCTAAAATACTCAATTATCCGTTTTTCTCCGTCTTCGATTTGCGATAGCACTGCATCGATGCCGACGCTGCTAGTATCGGTATCTAAGAAAATTTTCCTTCTATTCTAGGGTAACTGAGTATAGGTGCCGTTATCAATGTTCGTTTAAGTGTTTCAAATGACTCCTGACAGCTATTGCTCCATAAATATGGCTGGTCTCCTTCAGTAAGTTTTGTAAGTGGTTTTGCGATGTCTGCAAATCCACGTACAATTCGACGACAGTAAGTGGAAAATCCCAAGCTATTCTCGTACGGACTCAATTTTCTCTTGATCAGCTGCCACACCTTTTTCAGAGACAACATGACCAAAGTAATTAACTTTGTTTTGAAACAAGTTGCACTTTTCGGATTAAGCTGTAGATGTGCACTTCGTAGTCCTTGAAACACCTCTTCGAAATTTTTCAGGTGTTCGTCGAAGGTCCTTCCAATAACAATGACGTCGTCCAAGTATACTAGACATGGTTGCCAAGACAGTCCTCTCAGCATCAATTCTATTAGCTTTTCAATTGTCGCCGGTGCATTACACAAGCCAAAAGGCATCACAGTAAACTGCCAGAGACCTGATCCAATAGAGAATGCCGTGTTTTCCCGATGTTCAGCTTCCATACCGACTTGCCAATAACCTCTTTTCGTGTCTAATGTGTCATCAATTCTGGGCAGAGGATAGCTGTCCTTTTTGGTCATATTGTATGAACGACGGTAATCAACACAGAATCTGTTCTTTTTAACCAGTACAACGGGGATGCCCAAGGACTGCTGAATGACTCTATTATCTCTTCGCGGGCCATATCTTTCATTATCTGTTCAGCTTCGCCTCGTTTGGATAAAGGCAGCCTCCTTGGTCGTTGACGTGTTGGTTGGGCATTACCGGTATTTATTTTGTGTGTCACAACATTTGTTCTTCCTTTCAAACGGTCATGTGTGGCAAGTATATCGGCATATGGTCGGATCAACTGACTTGCTTTAGCCTTTTGCTCAGAGGATAACCTGTTATCCAAGGATTCGAGTGTAGCATGCAGTTTGGATAAATTAGTTACGGGAAAAACCTTTTTACTGGCTTTTGTGCAGGGTACTACGGATGACATAGGTGTGCATGATCCTAATTCAGTGCCCTTTTTTAGAGTCATCTGGAAGGTATTGACATTCATCAAGCGAACAGGTGTTGTTTCCTTGACCTCGATCAATACTCTTCCCACCAGAATACCACTACCAATATTTATGTTGCTGGTTTCTAAAATTCCTATACATCCTACCCGGAAGTCTCCATTCGGTTGGCCCATAACTATTGTTTCACTGCTTGGCGGTAA
>JAHWXV010141324.1:0-11390 GCA_024586415.1 Phrixothrix hirtus
CCCCCCCCCCCCCCCCGCCTATAGAATGTATCAGGCCTCTAGCAAATTGTCTCTTGGAAGAACTACTTCCAAATGAGTCGATTACATCCCGAAAGGTACTAATGCTGGCTAGTTGAAAACTAGATAGTAAAATTGATTATCATCGTTAAGAATTTCCATTATTTTCGCTCTTTTTTAAAGAATTTTTATGTAACTACGAACAAAGCGGAATTTGCTCTGACGTCGTTACGTATAATCTGAAAATATCGAGACAACAGGAATTACAGCTCATGTATATAATATGAAAGTGGAAAATTGAGTTGATTTTGAATATTGCTCCTTAAGGCACGGAGCTGATCGAACCCTGGGGAAATCAGTTTGTCGTAATGATTGAATTTCTGAAGCAAACAAAAAATGGCCGTCTAGATTTATTATAATCGAGTATATTGTGAAGATGCTCTCTTGTTATCTTTTATATCGCATTGTCGTTAAAATTGTTTTGAATGAAAAACGTCAAATTTCATTGTTGAATAAATTTAGTTTGAAAATAAACTAACGTCAAAGGTTTTCGTGAGTTTTACAGCTGTTTTTCTCAGTCTAATGAATGAGTCTGAAGAGTCCAACGAACCATAATTTCTTCACCTGAGTAATTTCGACGTCATCGACGTTAACGAATAATACCTGCACGCAAAGCTATTATTTGTTAATTCATATTTTTAGGTCAAAGTTCTCCGCTTTGTTTAATCGAAATTCAGGTGAGTACTAGGAAAAGTCTGTTGTGAAATGTACTCGAAGTTAACTTGAAAATAGAATGCATGAGGACCAGCTGCTTACAAAAATAATAACGACCAAACTAGTATCCAGTCACGCACGCACGTACCAAAAATGGCGTTGTGATGGAAAACAAAACACGTGCCTATAATATTGCAACGCTTTCTAGATAATGAACCAATTGACTTTTTTTTTATTTACACAGTCGCGGGTTCAATATCCCGTTAAGTGGAGGATTTAGTCTCTTCCTACTGCATGCATACAAACTGCAGGTTTTGCGATTGCATTGTCGTTTGACATCTAACCTACAAATTAGCCAAATGTTCCTTGGGAACGATGCAGTTGTGCCAACTTAAATTTCAATTGCAGGGCATTACACTTTGGTTATAAAAATATCGCGTGTCTTTGCAACAATATGCATTTCGGTGGGGTTTGGGGGGATGTCATCCCTCCAGATGTCAAGGAACCGTTTATTGAGTAGCGCAGCTGACATATTGCACATTCCAAATTTAAATTATGACGGTGCAATGTTCGACATTAAGAACTCTTGAACCCCACAATCTGGCGAAAGTTAAATAATAATTTAGTGCATTTATTTAAAATGCATTTAAGTAAGTTTTGAAATCTGTACATAGTATTTGTACATAAGTGTGTTGTATTTAAATTAGTTAGTAACGATGCTGTTCGAGAGACACGTTTGCGAAATTATTCGCATCCGTAGATTTCAAACATGCCTTTCAAGAGACTTGTCAGGTGTATAGCGGCCGAAATGTATGAAGTCAATGACCTCAGCTACACCAGGTCACTGGGTTAGTCGAATTCGGGACACAAAAAAATGTTCCGTTGTTATATTATTCCGGGTTGCTCATGAAATATCTCAGGTGTAACTCCATCATTCTGTAATTTTGTATAAAACATTCGACAAATAGCGTGAAATTTTCGCACAATTAAGATAATGACATATCCTAAAAAGAATCGCATCGATTATATTAAAAGTATAATAGTAGCAGTTTTTATTTATGTAACATCTGGCAGTTGCTAAATATAAACTAAGAAAAACAACTCCCAGCAAAATATCAAGTGACACACATTCTGCACTGCTAAAACCACAGATAACAATATCAAAGCTTTAAAAACAAACTGCAACACTGAGGTCAATGCTCCTGTTATATAGGTACATAATATCTGTATTGTTAACTATTTGATTGGCTATTTTATTTAGTTAACAATATCCAGAATTAACGTAATTCTTTCTTAGATTAGATTAAGTTGCGCATGTCTTGAAAAGGGCCATATACAAAATGTATAATTCTTGATGTTTAGTTTTATTATGTTATTATGTTATTGACCATAGATAATATAGTATTTGTTTATTTGTAATGTGAATTGAACTATTACCGTACAGTGCGAATAAGCAAAACATTTTTCTTTCATTTTTAAACCAAATTTTCACCATTATGCTCATCAAACTACAGCGAAGGTAAGAACACATAATTACTTATAATAAATATTCTTTTTCAATATAAAAACATAAAAATCTCGTCTAACTTAATGTTCTTCCTAATCTGGCCCGTTTTGTCATACCGTCAAAAATTTTCGTATTCTTTATTAACATATTTCAAAATTTTAGAACAAACTGCACGCCTATGGTTGGCGTTTGCACAAAAGGAAAAATGAATTATCAAATACAATGTATTCTAGCGGCAGTTCGGCTTTTTATATATTTATATCTACCTTTATTACAGGGCCGGACTACTATATACTTTAAAGGGCCCTCCAACAATAGTATTTTATGTAATTCTATACAGTTATATTCTAAATGTATGTGGCTAGGGCCCATCGGGAAATTTCCAGTACTCCCGTGTTCCAGTTCGGCCCTGCCTCATTACAATTCCAATAAGTAAAATTCTCAGTTTTTTTAATTTGCCTTTCTGTACACGAGAACTTGGAAATCCCGCCCTGGCTTTCAGTTGATAATTATGGGACACAATTTCAGTATTCAAACGAACAGAAAAGCATGCACGTCATTTTTGTTGCCGCGCAATTTATATCTTATATTTTATTATATTGCCCTAAGAAATTTTGAGTTTCGACAGATTGCCGGTACCTGATCTAGAAGTGGTTTTGACGCGCATAAAAATAAATAAAGCAGCAGAAGCTTGGCGATACAGTAATTGAAATGTAAAAGTGGTATAAGGGATTTCGGAGGCTCATTGTTGGGGAAACATTAAGAAAATAGCTACGCAACTCTGAAATCAAAGAACAAGATTCGGCACTGCCATACTACGGATGCGATTCAAAAACATGATTTACGGGTGATGATATCGTAGATTCCAGGCCAACACGATAACGCTTGCCCACATTACTCATCTCACATGGAAAACTACCGCCTGTAAACCGTTAGGTTTCCGAATTTTTTAAAGTGTGATTATTACTTCTGTTTTATTTTCGGCGAATGTAGAAAGCTCCAATTTGCCAAGACAGTAAATTATTTACGTTCATTGCCTGAATAGACTTCTCGTACTGCACTACAGCATTTTAAACCTTACAAAAAAGAGTGGCGCCCTCAGAAAGAAAACGTAATTTACTTATATCAAGTGGCCAAGACCACTAAACGAAATTTATAATTAACAGTAAACTTGTGTGTTACTATAGCAACTTTCTTATCTGAAATACGACAACGGGTTCCGTGGAAAATTCAATATTTTACGTCTTCATCTAGGCGATTCTAATACATCCAAACTAATTAGAATTAATCAAGTTACTGTAGAAAAATTGATATCCGAATTAAATTTGTTTTATAAAAATGCAACGACGATCTAAACTTCCAGAGGCTTAATACTTCAGTTTTTCAAATGGCGTTGTGTTGCTTATACGTAACCACAAAACAACAATAAATTAGCATTTTTTAAAACTAAACAGCTCAGCTGCATTTATACGTAGTTTTTGTAATTACAGACATTGTAAATCGACGAACTCAATGTATTTTGCCATTTGCTGACAATTTAGTAATGCAATTTGCCTTAAATTTCCTTGGATATTACGTTCTATACATTGCGTATTTTGTTTAAAGTTTGTTTCTATGCTAATGGAACTTTGTCGTAAAAGCCTGATTTACCAAAATTTAGGTTTAATTGTCTGCGTACATATGACATTCAATTTTCAAAAATTTTTACTTCAACATACCAAAAGTGTTGCTAAGATTTTTTGTTTACTTTTACTCTAGGAATGTGCTTCCCAAGTTTGATCATAGCGTAATATATTTATGAAGTTTTACAAAAAATAACTTGACAATAAGTTTGTAAAACTGCAAGCTCGGGCGTTATCAGTAGTAATGACTACAGAAACATGATCGAAATCAGTGTTTCTCAAATAGGAAGAAAGGACAAAACGCATTTTTCTATTAAACGCAATTTTTAAAACAAATGGCGTTTAATTTTATTATTATCCGTGTTAAGCAAGGTCCCAATGTGCATGTTGGAAATCTCTAAGGTAACACAGAGTTTATCTGAATATAACAAAATTGCAAAATAGCATCATTAAGTTTCAGTAACACCGAAATGTGCGCCGAATGGTACAAGAAACAAATGATCTCATTTCTTGTTTATGTTGTGGCTCCTTTTGATAACTGATAGTTGCAAATATAATGCCCGGTGTAGCAAAATTATGTTTAAATACGTTATATTACGGCATCTAACTAAAACAGTTTGAAAAGATCGTAAACTAAATTAGGCATTGAAAACAAATATTTTAGGAATGTTTTTCTCACTAGTTGACATAGTGTACGATGTTGCGTCTTGATTCTACCCAAAAGGCAAGGAAACGGTTGGGGCAAAAATGATTGATGTTTTATATAACAATTAAAAAAACGCATGGCACTCTTTTGAATCATTTTATAAGAAAGGATATAAAACATCAATCATTTTTGCCTCAACCGTTTCCTTGTCTCTTGGGTAGAATCACAAATTAAAATTAAGCGTGTTTTAATATAAAATCAAAGTGGCGTTGAAAAGATTGAGATTGTTTATAGTGTTTATATTAAACTAGCCCGTAGAACGGAAGTAAACATATAAAATGAAGGAACTCGATGCTGGAAACCTCCATATTTGATCTGTCTTCTTCAGTTAACGTTGGCGTCATTTCTGTTAGCTACCAGTCGTTAGTTAGCGATTGATTAGTTGAAGAATTATTATGCGTGGTTGTGTTTTTTTGACCGTTGTTGCAAGGGCAGAAATTAGCGACCGACTTATCGGAATTAATTATCGGATAAGAACAATTGGAGTTGCTATTAATTAGTATTTATTATGTCAGTGCGGCGAAGTACAGTACAGCCGGCTGGGGTTCACATTCGCCAATAGTAGGTTAACTTTGTTTACCAAATGGCACGATCACTTTTATATATTTTTGTATAAATGATTTGAATTTTTCTTTGATGCCAATTTTTTAGGACTTGCAATTTAATTTATGGCAAATGAGTTTTCTATTCATGTTCCACTACTTAGACTTATCTTTTTTGCTAAATTAATTGTATTTATGTTTAATATTAATTTTCTTCCAGCTAAAATTCTTTGATTTTAATTAAATTTACTGCAGGTGTATCTCTAGCCGCCCTTAAATTCATTGAACACTATACGAGCGATCGTTTTCTGTATGATGTTGAGGTATTGATACCAAACTTCGATGCGTTTCTGTTCGTTATGTTTTTTACATCAAGGGGTTGAAAATTGTGGTTCGTGCCTTGAGGCTAAAAGCAATTGAGCTAAAATTTTATTTGGCCCTTTTTACAAAACTACGCTTCGTTTTTTTGGAGAAAATCTATGGACATGGCGCCCGAGTCGCTTTGACAAAGTTTTGATACCAATTACTTTGTCTTCTTTTCTTTTATGCCGTTTAGTAAAGCGTTTTTGAGATAATTTTAAATTATCTATGTTAATTATCTGTGTTAATCTTAACGGAGGTTCAAGGTCATTTATTTAACCTTACGAATCGGTTTGTCCTTCACTAAACATAAAAGTGGAAGTAACACTCGGGATTTATATATCAGGCCAGTATGAAAAGTAATGTGAATTAATGTACAATAGGGTGCTATTAGATCTCAAGTCATCAGTGATTTATTTCATTTTAAAATGAATTGAAAAACGATTAGTGCCGAATGAAGAGATAAAGCCTTCGGTAAATGAGCATTTTAACTAAAAAACACATGTTTTAATTTTCGTTGGCAACACTTGTTAAGTAACCCTCGTATATAACGTGATTGTAAATTTGTATCTGTGTAATTGTATAAAATGAAATTTTAAACACATAAAATAAATAGTTGTTAACGAAAAAAAATTAAAATTTGCCTAATAAAAGTATTAAAATTTATTAAGCGGAAAATTATACTTAAAATTGTTTATATTATTAGCTCACTATAAATAAATATTTAGTTTATTTTCTTTAAATACGACTATAATCAAAATATTTGCAATTATGAATAATCTGTGTACCATCTTGATTTGCGATATTGCACTATTTATTTTTAGTACTTGAGTGTGTTTATATAAAAGGTCAACGACATGGCATATTTCAGTTTTGCAGTTACGTCCGAAATAAGAATTTGAAATCCTAGTCTTTTTTAAGCGGTGCTGCGTCTCGACTCGGCTGTTTGATTTTGCTAAATTTACTTTACTTTTAAATTCAGTTTTTGGTAAGTTTTTGATATTTGGAGGTGGTGTTATGGGCAAAAGTATGTGCACCCATTGAAAATTCTGTTCTTTATTAATATTTTTAAAATTTGTTTTTTTCCGATTTGTACAAATTTTGAAATTGTTTATTGGGACTTAATAGCTACACTTACGAAATTATTAAGGTTACATAAAATTATTTAAGTTTTGTTTTAGTGCGCATGCAATAGATTGGCGCGAAATTTAAATTTGTATTATCCATTTGTAATCTGATACATTTACCTCAGTTTCCTTTCGGTTTTAACTAGATCTTTGCTTTATATCAGATTTTGATATACATACTTAGGAATGTCAACACTAATGACAATATCTTCAAGGTGACAGCTTGTTTATTTCCTGTCCAGGTCGTTGATGTTAAAAATAACATTTTGCTATCTTATTAAGTTATAAATTAAAATTATACGTATAGCTAAGTGATTTTATTTATTTAGGTAAAATATATTTTCTTGGTATTTATTCTTTTAAAATAGGCGAGAAATTTAAAAACTAATTTAAAAAAATGAATTTTGGAAAAATATAATTCCAACATTGGTTCTCGAAAAATTTGTAAACTAAAACAGATTTGGAAGCCTTGCCAAATTTTCTAGGAAACATATGTAGAAGTTGTTACAATAAATTATCGTTGCTTCCAACAAGAAAGCTATGAATTTGGACGTGCCAAGTTTAGTTTATAATAAGCGTAAAATTTCTTCTTGGGCATTTTGTGGCAGATGGACGAGCTTTTTGCAGAAAACACTGGTACTAGGTGTTTTGCAAATTAATAATTTAGATTACGCGACGCGTTACCTTGCCTAGGCGGCTATTGCTGACGTTACAAAGTTTGACCGAATGTTTTTGGCGACCAAGGCATCTGTGCTGTTCCAATTAGCTCTTTTAATCCCCAATTGTCTCACTGTTTACTTCGGACTATTGAGTAATCTCGGTGCAAATTCATGTTTTGGTTTCTTTATTTGAGGTTTCGCAACAATGCTTTCGGTATGTGATTTGACACGTCAAAAAGTGAACCTAAAAATGATGGGTAGGAAAACGTGAAGGCAAAATTGTTTAACAGACAGCAAAAGAAGTTTAAGTTAACGGCTCGCCAAGTTTGGGAATCGCTGGTTTAGTACAACGTATGTTTGGACATTTAAAAAAGAAACCGCATTGTTCCTTTTTTGATATTTCCTTTTTTAGATAACAATTTCAATATATTATTTATTAATTTCATAATCTGTGGCATCATGAAGATATATGAAAAGGTTAGGCGACTGTAATGTAATATTCCGACTGCGATTTGACATTTGAGAAAATGCATAAATTTAAACTAATCTAATCACGACGGATAAATTACATTAATTCTTATGTAATATTTGTAAAGTTACTCTAAAAAGGGGGCACAGATTTCTCGGTTCAGTTCTAGATGCATTTTTTCTTTTTTGCATTTTATTGTAGTTTAGAAAACTGCAGAAAGAAGTCCGTTTCCGCCAATTACGAAATTTTGTTTTTACGAAGGCAAGTTTCATGTTTCAAGTGTTTTGAAAATATATATTTCGCGATCTTCCTCAGGTAGTTTCTAGGTTTTGGCACAATCCTTTCATTAAATCTTGGAAGTTGGATCAGATATTAAAATAAAATAAAAGGTATGCGAATTGAATCTCGTCATCTTGGTACCTATGGTACCTTGTCAAGACTTTCTTCAGCTTTGCAGAACCTTGCGTACTTATCGGAATTAATCGAGAAACTTTTTCAAAACTTGTATATTACATATTTGGTATCAAGGAATTCACTGATATTTGGCAGTTTTGGCTTAAAAATTCGCATGATTTTAGTCACATTTCAAAGTTTCATTTATTTGTCATGGGTCACGCACAAAAACGCGTAGTGAGTTGGTTTTTAATATCGTTTCAATGTTGGTATATCCTACGTTGTATATACTATAAGTTTGACCTATGCATGGTAGATTGCAAATATAACAAATTAAACAAAAAAAGAAATAGAAACGGGAATTGGACGAAATTCTATACATCCAGTAGAATCTCACAAACTTTTGACTTCAGTCTAAAAATACTAGCACTATCTGTTTGTTGAAGATATAAAGATAAGAACGGAAAATATTTTCATTTTAACATGTACATTTGCATACGTGATACAATTTAAATAAAAACACGTAATTATCAATATTATAAGATAAAATTAAAAAGTATATAATTTTTAAAATGTGCTAGCTTCAAAATTAAACCTAATCAAGTGAACCAGTTTTCTAAGAAGTTATGGGTTGGGCTAATCGATCTTTAAAAACTTGTCAATGTAATTGCGAAGCAATTAATGCACAAGGGTTGATATCTAAATTAAGCATTTGACGCCTGTAATTTATTTGAAAACAAATACTTTATTTACATCTTCGATTTATTTACACATTTGCTTAATTTTCATAAATTTAACGAAAATTTGTGTTAAAATATTTGTTAGCGTAACGTAATTTTTTCTTTTTGAACTGTTAAAAAGTCGATTATAACATTAAAAAAAATTCGGAGATTCGTTTTATCTGCCCAAGAAGCGGTTGACCTCAAAATCAATGTTTGCGGCGATTACAGAGGGAATCGAACCCACAATCATTTATGTGTAGGGTCGAAGCGTTATATTTATATTATGGCTGTGAAAAAATGAAAAACTTGGTTCAACATCACTGGTATATGTTAAAAAACTACCCCGTTTTCCGAAAAATTAAGCTGTAAAAACCAATAAGTCGGGATACCATTATGAGATGGAGGAAAAATAATTCTGTACCACCCGCGTTCAAAAAAATGTATTGTCACTATTTAGTGTTAAATTAATCATGTCGAGTGCATGATTTGAAGTCAGACGAATTGATTAAATAGTTAATGCATTCAATCTTTACTGCTTTCTTGGCATTATTTGCAGTTGTGAGAATAAATTAAACACGTTTTCGTGTATTTTTAATTTATTAAAAAATGAAGCTATAATTAAGATTCTAAAAGTATAAAAGCGAACTATTTTATGTAAATTATGCGGTTAAAATGTGTTACCATTATTATTAATAAATAGCATAGCATTGCTCGTTTAAAATGCAGAAATGTCTGATTAAATATTTAGGTTTCTGTAAAACAATTATACATTTAATAATAAACGGAAGAATTGTGACTATTTCATATCTCGAAAAGAACGACTTAGTACATACATTTAAATGAGTCTTTGGGGTGCAAGTGTAAGTGCGTTGCACTTTAGGGTCACAAAAGGTCATATGGGTCACGTGATGACTGACAGTATATTGATCTGCTAGATGAACTTTAGATTAAGCCAAAATATTGAGTTACGTTATGTGCAAAAACTTTGCACTTATGAATGAAGATAAACGAGACATGTTCTTGAATGAAGTTAACGTGAGTCGAGATTTATCTTTCAAGACCTAAGTTCAGCGTAGAACAGATTGTATTTGCAGATTTTTAAATTTTTTTACAAGGCGTGCACATTGTACACAAGTTCAAGTTTCTAACAGTAGGTGGTACTAGGTCACTAATCGATAATTGAAGGTGCATTCGGAATAGTCGAAAATGGCGACTGTACATCAGGAGTGTTCAATTATAAAGTGCCGCGTACGAAAGGATATTTGGTCAGATACCATAAAAATATGTTTCCTGTGTATACTGAAAATTATTTGTCACGTCAGGTTGTTTACAACTTATTTAAAAGATTTGCACAAGGACATTTTGAATTAAAAGATAATGATAGGCTGTGTAGTCCAGTGAACCAATCGGAAGCAATGTTCCACGTCGATAACCTGGTAAGGAATTATTGTTAATTGTCAAAAATGTGCTTGATTAAATCTGTTATCTTATTGATTGATTTTCTTCTAAATTAAGAATTAAAAGAAGGTTTCCTATTAATCTAGTATCAGAATTACAAATAAAATTTTCGTCAATGACACTTTTCCATGCGGTTACATGTTGAACTCATCGCACTCATCAAATGCATTTACAGCTGTTACTTTCATTAAAAATAATTTTTTCCCTCCATCATCAATCAACATCGTGGAAAATTACCAGAAGATTAACAACTTCATCCAATATACAACTATCAATTTTTATCATCTATGTTACCGGTAGTGAATCTGCGAGTTGCACTTCATTGATATTTTGTAATGCACTCAACGTTTAAAATATTTGTACTAGATAAGTGCATAAGTAATAACAATACATTAAAATGTGTTATCCTTATCGTATATGTAAATATTTTTATTCATTTATAAATGTTCGAGTTATGTATTTATTGATATTCCAATTTTGTTTGTCTGCATGTGAACTATGAATTATATCAATTAAAATTAGTGATTTTTAAATTTTAAATTTATAGGCATGATTTTCTATTGAGCCGATAGATGTCGCAGAGGTTTCTTTAATCTATTTTGTGCTATTATGTGTGCGAATAACTTGGCAACCTAATATACATTATTTTAAATATTTATGATTATTAGCAATTCACGTGCAATTTTAAAAATGAAAGTTTGTACCACCATTGCACTTCATCAAATTTTCAATAAACCTCTTTAACTAGTCTCTTAAATTAATACTTTAAAAATTATGCTTTCATTTGAAAGCATTGTTCTTAAGATAATTAATTTGAGAGTTCAGTCAAGGAGCTTTCTTAAAAATTTCATATAGTAATGGCGATATAAACCTTTTTTAAAATGCATACGAAACTGCTAATAATTATAAATATTTAAAACAATGTATATTGGGTTGCCATGTTATTCGATGGACCCTTAAATAATTTTTGAAAGTTTCACAAGTCGTTACTATCGTGCGATTGAAAAAGAGTGTATCCAGAGCGGTAAAAATTTAAAAAATCTAGGGAATTCATTGCTGATGTGTTTCTTCCTAACCAAAAAAACAAGATGTCAACCATAGGCGTGTATCTATA
>JAHWXV010141381.1:0-31048 GCA_024586415.1 Phrixothrix hirtus
ATATATATATATATATATATATATATATATATATATATATATATAATATATACATATACTGATTTCGTAAGGCAATGGATCAATTCAATAAAAACTGTATAAATTTTTTTGAAAAATTGCTTGAACCTGTCAAACAATTAAAATAACGCCATTGTTTGTATATATTTTTAGGACTTTCGGCCATTTAAAAAAAATTATGATGTGTTCGATATGTTGTTAAGTAGCAACCCAAATTTTTTATTACGGAATCTTAAACACCGAGTTTATTTACGTACAACAAGATTAAAATTCATGTAGGTGGCAAGAAAATTTCCGAGAAAAATAACATTAAAGTTTAAAAATAATAAAATTTATTGACAATGCTAAATTGTAAATAGTAACTACATTGTGTTCAAACTGTGCACCGTTACCGACCTGACCGTAACCAAGGCGTTTAAGAAACTCTCTATGCATATTGTTGCTACGTTCTGAAGAGATACGTCCGATTTCTGTTCGAATTCTGTCTTTTAGATTTTTCAAATTCACTGGTCGCTTACGGTATATCTTAGTAGACTAGGGGTGTCAAATCTGGCGATCTGGCTGGCCATTTAATCAGCCCCCTTCTTCTTATTCAACGATTTGGGAAACCTCATCTAAGTAGGCTCAAGCAGGGGCTGCATAATTCGGAGGTGCACCATCCTGCTGAAAGAAGAAGTTATTACTGAGAAGGTTAGCTTCGGTTGGATTTGGGTACAAAGCTATTAAATACATCGCACTCGTTAAATTTTTGTTGAAAAAATAATGCCCTAGGATTCTCCCGTCAACGATACCGCACCACACAATCACTTTTTCAAGTCTTTGAGTGTGACTCTCCTCATCTAATGAGGATTTTGTACAGTCCAATAACGACACTTTTGTTTATTTACATTACCATTTAAAAGAAAGGTAGCTTCACCAGAAAAAACGGTATTCGTTATAAAATTATCAACATTGTCACAGAATGCCTGCATTTGGTCACATAACTATGCATGGTACTTTTCTTTTTTCAGTACCTTGTGGATGGTACCAAATTGACAGTAGAAGCAATTTCCGAAAGCCCGGTGTGGTCATTTCCTCTACTGCTAACAAAACGTTAAGCTGATCTTCTTCTTTCACTAACAGCCGACCACGTCTAGCAAGATCACGAACATGTCCGAATTATCTGGATTTAGATTCAATCCTACGCACTGTGCTTTAACAAATGGGTTGCCGATTAGTATAAGTATAAATTTCATTGAATAATTGAACTAATTCTTTTTGAATCCACGCCCTGTCTCCAAAACCGAGCATGCAAAGAATTTCAATTCTCTCACGTTCATTTAACTTGACCATTCTTATAAATATCACAATAACGTAAATACTTAACAAACACTGCAAGGAAACTAGCTACATACTATGTTTAATGATAACTAAGGAAAAATTATCTGGTTTCCATGATAACAAACAAGCCACACAGTTTGAACACTTGCTGTAATTACTTTTTATAATTTAGCATTGCCAATAAATTTTACGATTTTTAAATTTCTATGTCATTTTTCTCGAAAATTTTTTTGTCACCTACATCAATTGTAACCTTGTTGTACGTAAACAGATACGCTATTTAAGATTACGTAATAAAGACTGGGGCTTTCTATTTAAAAAATATCGATGACGTTTTAATGTTTTGAAAAATGGCCGAACATCTTAAAAAAATATACAAAAAAATTGAAAATTATCTTATCGTTTGGAATATGGCAGCGATTTTCCAAAAAAATTTTGGATAGTTTTTATCGAATTTATACGTTACTTTACGAAAGCACTGTGGATATATATTATACATAATATAGGTATAACATTAAAGTGATAAAATAATGGTTTGCATACCTAAAGTGTGATCAATACTACTATCGAGGAAATTTTCCTCACTGCAATAACGTGATAGTGTGGTTTATTAGGTTGTAGATCTACAACAACAGGAAAATTTGCACTTAATGATGCAGTAAAGAAGCTTGTGAAGGTTGCGGACCCTTTTTTATGTGCTTTATAAGCAATTATCAAGTTAAATGGTACATAATGCAAATAATAGTTCTTGTGTTTATCCTACCATTTGTATTAGAAGATGGAATGCTATTTATATTTAGCTTTGGAGGTCGAGGCAAGGTATACTACTCTTCATCATCATTGCTTTTCAAGTATCGTAGTTGTCTTATACTAAGGCGTTTCCCTTTCTGGCTAAATTCTATCTCGCTCGGCACATCTGACAAAAATTCACCTTGGTAAAATTTTATGCGCTTTGCCATAATCATCTTCAAATAGAAATTACCAACTTATTGAATCAATAAAAATTTACAAACTTGGCAGTCTCATAAAAACGCGTAGACAATTGTTTTCAAAGATGTCCTCTTAATTTACGCTAGAAACTGAAATGGTGATAGTCGATAAATTTAGAAAGAACCATTATCAATTGGTTATGGACAAAACGCGACATTTAAAAGTTTTAAACGAGCCTTTCGGAAATTAATTTATCATAACAAAATAAATATTACGCTTGTCTACTATGCATAATAAATTAAGCTGTTAGATTAGAGGTTAGGTATAACTAACGCCACTAATCAACCCAGGGCTAAACAAACTATAAAATTTAAAACAACAAAAACGTTAGCGCAAGCTATGCTTGCCGACGTTAGGAAATCGTTGGATCGGCACACTGCGCCCGTAATTGTATGTCAGAGGCAACTGTGCTGTATGCCGAACACGATCCAGCGCTTATTTGGCGTTATAGAAATGCTAATGTCAATATTTCATGAGGGTCAAAAAAGTCGAAAATGACGAACACGAATGTGCTGAACTTGTTTTTGGGAAAGCCTGCAATTGCAGATCACAGATGGTTTTGTATGAATTAGTAGTCCTTTATTAATTCACGTTAATCTTAAATTTAGGTTATAATGATCAGAATTTCAATTTACCCCTATTGCAAGTTACAATAATCCTGCCGTACTTTGCCATTATTGGTTAGCGTGAAGCAAGCTTTAACTATTTATTCGAATCCCTTTGTTTATTTAACGGCGATACATATTTATCTATTACATTACTTGCTAGCTTTAGTTTTCGTTTTGTGTATGTGTCTACGTGTAATTGTTATTGCTTGTGATAACAACTAATAAATCACAATTCGCATAATACGTTTTTTCAGTTTTTCACTTTTACGACTTTTTTGTAAAGTAATTTTTCATAATTGCTTTGTGTAACTCTTCCACTAACTAGTTCATGATATCGTTCAGTCGTTAGCTTTAATAACAGTATTTGTGTTTAGTTTTGACGTTTACGTCGACTAGCTTTTGATAACAGTTCCTTGAATAGATTTTAGTGGCTCTTCCGTAGATAAGCATTTTTTCTATGTTTAGTTTGTTGTGTGATTCTTCTATACATTGTGATGTTAGTGTTCTGTGTTTAGTTATTGCGTGATCATTTTCTTGACTACCTTACTTGAAATCCTATATTTTGTGAAATAAAGCAATGTGGAAGGAGTGTTTTGCCAATAAAAAGTATTGCCACTTGTATGAAAGAAGATTAAGTTTAAAGAAACAAATATAAAAGGTAGCGACTGCAAAAAAAGAAGAAATTACGGCTAAACGGATGTGAGTGGTTGGCTGAGTCAAAGCGCGACATCAATGAGATTGATGTTACTAAAAATCGTAATCCTGCAACATCTTCAGAAATTTCATAATGTTACTACGAAAACAATGATTCTGATTGTTCTCCACAAGGTTCTGAAACAAATTCAGACTCAAATTGCGACGATTATTTTACTTCACTTCACTTCACCAGGATTTGAAATATATTGACAAGCATTACCTCCGGTACCGGCTAAAGAAGAAATTGATACAGACCCCGTATCTTTGCCTGATCTAACAGTAGAAGCAGAGTTGGCAGAAATTACTGATTTTCAAATTACAGGGCGACGCATAGTTGATATACACTACTTCCTATATTATCTAAAGGAAATGAAGCACGAAGGGTTTCATGTTCTTTTTTTGATATGATGTTAATTTTTGAAAAACAAATGAGTTATCTATTCGTTTTAAAATTTCAATGTAAAGGAACTTAACCTAATATGGGGAGGTTTTTGTTTAAGCAGCCTTATCGTTTATAAATATAATAATATAAACTAGCTGATTATTGGAGCTATAGAACAACATATTTTAAATTCAGACTAAATTTATTTTTGTAATTAAGACAGATTTTAATAAATCTTGTAATACCCCCCATATTAGGAACGCTATGGCCCTTATATGGGGTGGTCCAAAAATGAAATAAATTCCTATTTTTAAACAAAATTATTATAATTGAAACTTAAAAAACATTAACGAAACACGTCACATTTTTAAAAAAATGTTTAAAGAAACAGTGCATTGCCAATTTCTTTAATTTAAATTGATCAACGCCACAATCATTTGCATAACTCACAAATAAAAACGTTTCCGTCCACATCTGCACAGAGTGTGGTTCCACCTAAAACATTTGGTACATCGTTTCCAATCCTCACCATTGTGTTCTTCTGAAAACAACCTTGCGCAAAACATGCATTCGACATCGTCACCATCGTCTAACAAGTCATTATCAGAATCTTGTAGTTCAATCTCAGTGTCATCTTCCGTTAAGCTACTGTTTTCTAAGAAAAGCCTTTTCTAAAAACGGGCACCACATGTAGATGAGACAGGGTACTTTCCATGGCCAGTAATTTTCTTAACACGACAATTTTCTTTCCTGAATCTTCTTGCCATTCATTTTATTTTTCCCTTTGGTCTCCTTTTTCCTAAAGATGTTTCAATGTATTTTTTGTAGGGTGAGCTTGTGATGATTTGTGGTGAACCCCTCCTTCTACTGTGTGATATATGAACTCTACCGCTAGGAGAAGGTGGAGGACTAATCTCAGCTGCTCGGAAAATAGTTGATATATCTGGAGACTCTACATTTAAATGTGCCTCTCTGGATAGACCAGTTTTAGGTGTGCGGACTGGTGCTGGTGAATTTAAAGATTCAGCTACTGAATGACTTTTCTTGGATGAACAGGCTTCAGATGTGTTAACTTCCAATATTCTTTGATTCTCTACCCGTGATGTATCATCAATTGGAAAGTCATGTTCTCGTAAAACGTACCTGTTGCATCGGAAGAAACCAGCCTTCTGAAATCCTGAAGTTGCATTTTTAACAGATGGTGACCTAAAATATGCTCTTCCAAATAATTCAACCACTTGATAGACAGTGGCCACTCGCCCGGCATTTCTTCGCAGCCACTGTTCAATTTCTTGGGCATAGAATGTTTTTAGCGGTGACATGAATCTTAAGTCGAGCGGTTGCATCCTATGCGTAGAATGTGGTGGAAGGCATATTATAATTACATGATTTTCCTTTCCCATGTTTATGACGTCCAAATTTCGCGTGTGAGAGAAGTGGTCATCCAATATGAGAAGTATAGGATCTTCCCTGCAGGGCTTTGTGTTGTTAATGAAATTCTGGAACCATTGAGTTAATATTTTTGTTTGTATTCACTCAGATGGATGGCAAACGTAGATAAAGCATGGTGGTGCCCTATTGATAAGTTCCATTTTCATATCTTTTCTAGGAAAGACTATTAGTGGAGGCACGTAATTTCCTGCTGCACTATTGTATTTTACATCTGCAATCAAGCTACCACTTTCCGACGCTTGAAGCGTAGAAATCTGACGTTTGCCTTTCAAACCTATGACTTTTGTGTGCTTGTGTTGCACAACACTTATTTCAGTTTCATCGCAATTATATAGTCGGTGAGGGGAGTGTTTAATTACAACCATTACTGCTTCAAAAAGATCAAAAAGCTTTCCTACTGCCTCAGAAGTAAACATTTTCATCCGTACAAGAGGCAGTCCCTGTGGTGATCGTATTGATAATTCCGGATTTTTTTAAAAAAAATTTACGAACCATTCATTTCCTTCCAGTCGAACACTTCTCTTTGGAGAAAGGACTCTCACTCCTGTTTCTCCTTGCTAGCTGAAATTCTAAACGGCATACGTCATTTTGAGATAGACCGAAGAATCTTTGCTCCATGAGTAGGCAATAGTTTGCAAGGTCTTTTTCAATATCAATAGGAAGACATGGTTTCTACCCAGTTTTGAATTAGTAACTTCAGAAGGCCCTTTCCGATCTTGCTTCACATAGCGTTACAGAGTAATTTGTAGAACATTATAAATCCTGGACGGCTTGTAACTCCCCATTTCTCTACTTCTTACTGCTTGAAAAGCACTTCTCATATGCTCAATATCCCACCTTTTTCTTCCAGACATATCTACAATATATAAAAGATTGATAGACACTTATTAGGCAGTAGATACGTTAGCAATAGTTGCAACAAGAGGAACAAATATGGCAATTCAGTACAAAACTATAAATAAAAGGCATTTTATTTTAAAAATTGTAGTTTTTAACAGTATTGAATTTCCATATTTCACTGTTTTATTGTCATTGTTGTGTTGCAAGAAAACAGAATACAGAAAGTATCTCGAACTACAAAAGTGTTCCCAATATGGTGCTCCCCATAATAGGAACTCTATAGCACCTCATATTAGGCACACGCTTCAAAGCGCATTTACCACAGTAATTATTTATTATAGAACAAATATAAACAATGTTATATAAATAACATGAAAGGGCATGAAAAACTGCATGAAGTAAAATATTTTGTTAATTAAAACTACATACGTAGTTGAAATAATAGATCAACTTCTCAGAAGACTAAAAAACGTTTACCATACCAATAAAGGCAATCATCTGATGGGCGCTACATTACGGCCCCTAAAAGAAAACCTTGGATGTTAAAAAAGGTTGCTAATGTTCATCTAACTGTGTAACATGTGGTTGATAGATGGCAGCAGCTCGTTATATCAAATAATTCATTTCCCCAATCTAGGAAACCTCCCCATATTAGGCTATGTTCCTCTAATGTTTGCAATAAATTAGAAACAAATGCACAAAACCAAAAACTAATATAATTGTAAATTTGGCCGCTATTTATACAACAGTTTCGATAGGTGCAGCTGTTAGACCGTTCAACTACTCTAAATACAACGTCACCTTCTAGTGCAGCACACGCAAAATATCAAGGTGGTACGAGGGGTGCTGCATATGTTTCGGGAATCGAGTATTTCCGTCCTTATTAGAGAATCATAGATGACACTATCATAAAATTTGACAACTTTTAGGTTATGCAGCATTTACAGTTCAATAAAACATCGTTTGGTAACGTTTGTATTTAAGAGTAAAATAAACAACTATCGACAAAAACGGATTTAAATCGCGAACATTCTCATGTAATGATTTTTTATGACTTTAAAAGTAATGTAACTCAAGAACAATGTATGGATCGTCTTGTTTCGGCTATTGGTAATGATGTACCATCTAAAACAACAATTTATCGTTGGTTTTTAGAATTCAAGTTTGGTCGCAATAGTCTCAGTGACGAATTTCGCGAAGGTCGTCCGCGAACTAGCGTTGTTTCAAAAACTATTGATACTGTGCGTGAGATGATTAAGATCGATCAGCATGTGACTTATCGTGAAATAGAGTCGATCCTTAGCATTAACCTGAAATAAATATCAACGATTTTAATGACCACTTAGGTGTGAAACAATTATGTGCTTGATGAATTCAACATAATTTTACGGAGGCTCAAAAAGTGGCCCGTGCTCAATGGAGCAAGGAAATGCTGAAAAAATTTAACCGTGGTACTACAAATTTGGTTTATAGCATCATTACAGATGACCAAATCTGGATTTATTTGCACGATCCAGAACCAATGCAACAGGCTCGCGTTTTGGTATTTCAAGATGAATTGAGTTCAACAAAAGTTGCCCGTTCTCGAAGTGTTTCAAAACAATGGTCACGACATTTTTCAATGTTACTGGCCACATTGCTACCGTGGCTTTAGAGGATCGTCACACGGTCAATGCTGATTAATATACAAGCATTTGCTTACCGGAAGTCATCAATGAAATCAGAAAGACTAATGCAAAACGTCGGATCATCTTGCACCATAACAATGCATCGTCATACACAGCATCACAAGCTGTCGATTATTTGAAGCGGCAAGAGGTAGAATTAATGACTCATTGTGCATACAGTCCGGATTTAAGTCTAAATGACTTCTTTTTATTCCTGGTTATCAAAAATAATATGCGTGGAACCCATTTTCAACACCTGAAGGTGCTATAGAAGCATTCAAAATTCATATTTCTGTTATACCATCTTCGGAATGGAAAAAGTGCTTCAACACCTAGTTCGTACGCATGCAAAAGTGTATTGATTATAAAGGAGGATATTTTTAAAAACAATAGAAGCATTATTACTCTATTTTCATTGTGTGTTCATACCTGTTCCCGAAATAACTGCAGCACCCCACGTATCTGTAACGTTTATAGTGATAGTACCCCTACATTTATGCAAGAAGCAGCGAACGAAGAAGCACATCCCGCAATTAAATCTCGAGACGTTAATACTGAAGCCGTACCACTTATATCAATGATATCCATCGGTGCATGGTTAAAAAGGCCCTACCGTTATAATTAAAATGCTTTATCAGGCGCGGCATGTACTATTAGATCAAAAACAAACAAGGTTCTGTACACCTCAGTGAAAAGTAAGCTTTGTATAATTGGCACCCGTAAAGATCTTTATAAAGAAGTTAAACCTCCAGATCATGTATGATACAATAAGTGGTCAGCACCTGTAACATTTCCAGCAGAACATGTTAAAGTGTAGAAGTGATGTAGAATCGGATTTGCTACAAATACTTTCGTCTTACGCTTCCGCAAAATTACTAGAAGATTAGTTTGATAAGACATTTCAAAAGACAATAATAAGTGAACCGTGAGTGAATGACCGCGAAGTAATTTCAAATAAATATTGTTTATTAAACCGCCTGTATAAAAAACATTAATTATATTAATTAAGTAAAATTTAAAGATAACAAAACATTCAAAAACCAAAATACCAAATAACCGTTTAAATATAAATAAAAATTGTAACCGAAATAAATAACAAACGTAAAGCAATTTTATAACCGTATATAATTAATTAAAGAATATTAATTGAAATTGTGCAATATCACGAAATGAATTGTTAATCAAAGCATATAAGCTATACACCTATCAACAAATAATCACTACCAAAAACGTTCGAGGAACAGAGAACGATGTAACCAATTTTTGTATAAAAGAACGAAGCTTTCAGTGTAAAGGACAGTTCTTGTGATCCCGCGTTCGAACTAGCACCGAGAGTTCTTGCATTCCCGTGTTCGAACTGATATGAAAGCCGAGATAATTCTATTGTATTCAAAAGCGCATTATTAATCGCAAAGAACGCAAACCGCCCGCTTCAATTTAATTATATTGTAACTTCAAAACCGTTGTCGCAGAATTTATAACCGCGAAATTAGTTCAAATATCCGTAAGGCTGAAAAAAACCTGTAATTACCAGATCCCGCATAATTTATTGTCGGAAGCATCTGCATTGTTTCTGTAGTGGGAAGTTACCGACAATAAGGCATAATTAGGACGCTCGCACCTCGAGTTGATTTTGTAGCGGATGTGCAAGCGTAGCTAGAACCAGAAACCGACGCCGTCGTCAATCATCTCTGTGTTGTCTTTGTAGCGGGAGCCGGTTTGGCGCCAGTATCTCATTTTGATACTTTCGCCTGTTGAGTGGCATCAGTCGCCAACAGGTTAAGGGATCATTGCCCGAACCGAAGAAATCATTTTACGAACGGACCACGCACGCAAGTGACGTAACGACGTTCGCACCTGGAAAGATACTGAACTTGTTTAATAAAACTTCATAAGTAACAGGCTAACATCAAAGTTTGACCGGATGGACGCGCTTACATTTGAGGACCCCAAACCAGTGTTCAGCGTCTATTAAAATTAGCTTTACACCGCGACGCCTTCTTTTACTCTGAAAGCCCTCAACCTTAACGAACCAGAATTATATTTATTTACACTTATTAATTATTCGTTCTTGTAAATATTCGACAACATTAATTTCAGTTATAATTTCCGTTATTGTGAATAAAATTACTTTTGAAGGTTTTATACATCCTTTTATTTCCGCCGAACATAATTATTAAATATGTGATTGGGGAAAGATCGTTTTGCATAAGGAATCGCGACCTCTTTTGAGGGTCTCTCCGTTTTAATATCTAACTTTCTCAAATTTAGGATAGCGAACTACGAACCGTTACTAGAGAAGATCCAGCGATGGTTGAAACCTGCTACCAGACCAAATTCATCCGGTCCAATCCGACGAGCAATCCCGGCTGCTAAAATATAAGCAATTTTTCTCGATGCCGTGATTCAAAGACCCCAATTTGAACCGTTACACACCCTCCATAGGTATGGAATCGTCAATTATAGTTGAGGGTTTTAGGAAATCTCTCGCAATGTGCAGCTTTAAGTATGTAAAATTAATAGAAGACGGTGATTGCAGTGTTTATAGAAAAATACGGGAGATCATACCATGTAATCCTTTGGTACATATTTAAAAAATTGAATGCAAAAATCATATTCTTAGGAATTATATTAATAAAATTCGAGAATGTGTGAAAAAACTAAGACTGCCAGCTAACGTGAAAAGCTTTATGCAAGGAAATCTTCTCCAACTAAGAACAGCTGTAACAGAAGAAACTAAATATAGAAAAGCTCAAAACACATCGAATTCTGAAAAAATAAACCAATCGGAATTAGACATAGTGAATGGTACTAAGCATATCTCAGGAGATCGCAATGTATGTGGTAATCGAAATTATTTTTGTTCGGAAGAAAAGCCACATGGATCGATTTTACAGTAGATTGCAAAGATCATGGTATACTTGAAAATATAATGACAGGGGTACGTCGCATTGAAAGTAACTCAAATAGTTTGATTTTCGATATGACGAATAGCAGTACAGAACTATATAACAGTTACGTTGTGAAACTCACTGGAGGTAAACGTTTAAATCTTAGCATGAGACAAGCTTGCCAAGAGCGTTGTGCTGCTGTAGTTATATCATAGAATAGTCCAGGTAAACGAATACGAAGTGGAATGTTAATTAATTCACTAATAACTAACCCAATACTCAGATACAAGAAAGCGTAAGGATCAAATCCGTTTCCAAAAGCATTCTAAAAAGAGGGTTAACAGAATAGTGCATACTGATACTCACAATAATTATGGTCTCGAAACTGCCCATCCCAAATCAGACACTTCAGAAGGAGATTTTGCTGTTGCAAAACAAGAATCTTTGGAAAATCAATCGCAGTAGATACAGTTAGACAAAGTAGGAATTATCGTTGTTATAAAAAACGCTTAAAAAGTATTACAGCGTCTGTTTGTGGAAGATATTTAAATTACGGAAAAACACTGCTTGCACAAATGCGGTAAATTATTTACTGTAAAATTTGTTTTTTGATATCGCAACCAGTAGATATGGCGGTGACAATGAACCCATAGCCATTGAGGAAGTTGAACCACTGACTACTTTAAAAGCTTCACCGTGTGATTTACACGTAGGTAAAGGTAATATATTTCTTGGAGCGAAACCTGATGGCTTAATCTGGAATGATAGTTTAATTGAAATTAAGTGTCCTTATTCTACCCGTTCTTTTACATCAGAAGAAGCTGTCTTACAAAAAAAAATTTAGTTTTGTAAAATTGTGGATGGAAAACTAAAACTGAAATTGTAACGTGTACCTGAAATGAAGTACAAAATACCTTTACTGGTTTAATTATAGTTGTTTGTTTCAATTAAAAAGTTATTTTGTTTCTTTAAAATTTAGTTACACATTAATGTAATTTATTTTTGCTAACGATTTATTTAACGCTTCATGATAGCACCTTGTATGTATTTATATTTCATTTCATTGGGTTAGTTAATGACGTAGAACGCCCTCAATTAAGATTTGGCCATTATTTTTAATTAATATAAAGTTAATTCATTTCTTCGTTTATAGATAAATAGACAGCTGATAAGCTAATAATTGATATTTGCAAACAAAGGATAAAGTTCAAAAACAGATCATGACCTGGATAACTTCGTTTGTCTGCTGGAAATAAATAATGATTATCACCTTTTGCATACATGTGTTATCAACTAAATGGAAATTTCGAATCAATAATTAGCGATTTCCCGCTTAACATTAATTAAATACATATTTTTAAGAATGGTCTTTTCTTCTCCTTCGAGCGAAGAAGGTTTTGCACAAAACTTATTGAGCGCTCTTAAAGCAAACGCGTTTTATATTTTGCGAAATATCCAACTGACACGTAATATTTAATTTATATTTAGAACTAATTATTACAAAACCGTTTAGTATTCGTTATTCCACAAAGCGTTAATGGAAAACGTTTATTAAAACCAGGATCCTAGCTAGTAAATTTATTCAATTAAATTCATTAGCTGAGAAACATTTTGCGAGAAATTGACAGAGGTTAATCAATTTTTCAAACAGCTGATACAGCACGTATTTATGACATACCGCTTGCAATCAAGTATAAATAATAAATTAAATTTGGTTATTAGCGTCATCCTTACCTGAAGTAAACATCCCTCGACGTTTGCAAAAACGTCGGGATAACTAAGCTTTACGATTGAAGGAATAATTCCGTTATTATTTTAGTCAGTATTCCGTTCGATACCTTCTTGAAGATGTCGATTACTTATAACACACATCAATAATCCTCAAAGACGTTAATAACCGAACAACTAGCACTGTAGATGTCAACATAAATTAATATAACGTTATTGAAAAGTAAAGCCGTTACCGCATATATATATATATATATATATATATATATATATATATATCAAATTGAAGCTCAAGTAAATATTACTAAAAGCAAAATATACTATTATGGCTACTAGTTATGGCTTTTTCTGTAATGTAGGGCTTTAGTACATTCAATCCTGTTCTTAGACATACAAAGTCTGCATTCAATGCCATGGGTTTGCTCAAGCCGAAGTGTATGAGGGTCCATATTTGTAGATAAGAAGCAGGCTCCTTCAGTGCCCGTTGTGTCAAGTTATACAGTATCGGTTGTATAAATTGAATAAAAGCTATATTAATCTAAAACTAACTTGACATCAAGTAACGTGGGACGTGGAAATATATACAGAAAGGGTTATTGAAAAGGAATAGGTTGGATTTAAGAGATTGTGCACTTTTATTTGTGACCTAGGTTGTATATTTGTACTTGATCGTAAACTGCAGCTCGGTTTTCATCATGAATGCTTTCAGAAATAGATTTTAATTATGAAAAATTATTGTATTTGCTATTCAGAATATTTTAATTAAACACTTTACTATGTAATTACTACTGAATACTAACTCTTGTATTTATATAAGTTTAATTATTATTTTGCAGAAACTTTATTTTAAGTTTTATTAAATAACTAGTGCAGATTCAGTTTGAATTGAAATTTATTTTAACCAGTTGTGTTTATATTTTAAAGTGCAGGATATAAATTCCGTACAGATACTAATTTATACATATTTACACTTATTAATATTATAAATAAAGATTCTTTATAACAAACAATTTTGTACAATGAATATTTCAAAATGATTTTAGCTTAATTAGAAACCTTTAGAAGAACAAATGCGTACTGTAGCCCTTTTCCCTTAAATCAAAACAGAGGTTGTATGAATGCATTAATTTCGATTTGATCAAAAATCAATGACATCGGCGCAGTTGGTTGTTTATATATATATATCAAATTGAAGCTCAAGTAAATATTACTAAAAGCAAAATATACTATTTTGTCGTGTGATGGCTACTGGGAATCTCAGTAGATGAAATTGCTCTTAATTCAAAAGTATGGAACGATATGGTTTCTAAATTAAAAAAAATCTATATGCCTTCATTATTACCGGAATTATTGGATCCTCGGAAAAACAGAGGACTTCCTTTGGAGACATCTTTCATGCAATAAACACCTCCTCATAAACATCTAACTTCGACACCTTGTTTTTGCAAGTCGTCTAAATCTCAAATCTCAATATCCATTTGCAGTATTCGGGGATGTGTCAAACAGTGAGATCATGTTGGCAAAATAATTCCATCATAAGCGATCAGCTTCGTTGTTTATAGATTTCTCGTAAGTACATTAATTTATCCCACATAGATTCATCATTAAAACCGGTAATTTCTAAGTCATTATCATGGGAGTGCTAGCGTATTATAACTTATACTATTTATAATATAATATTTATTATATTCTCTTTGCTATCACTACTAAATTACATTAATTTCACGGGAAAATGGCAACAAAAAAACCCCTGAAAAATGAAGTACAAATGTAAATTGTACTCAATTTATTAATTAATTTCTGATAAGCATTTGATATAATGTATGTACCACTACAAGGATGCTACCATTTGAATATATTGATTTATAATAGAAGATGTTTTTCCAAAATATGTCTTTCCTCTTTAAAAAAAATACATCTTCTATTAAATTTTCTCTATTACCGGATTTAGGTAGCTTTGGAGTTTAGTTTAATTTAAACCCATCTTTTTATGTTTACAGCGATCTATATTTACTATTATTGAAATTTCAAAGTCTTAAATAATATATCTTTCAGTATTTAACCTGCTCACCCTATAAATAAGAATATCAATAGTGTCCTACCTTTCACAGCTATTTGAGATTACATATGTAATCCTATAAGTGGTTTTATTTGCAGTTACCCCTAAAGTACTTGCTTGAATCCTCAAAATTTAAAAAGAAGTTGTAAGATGGGTTGCCTATATTTATTACAATTAAAATCAAATTACGTCATAATGAAATAAGTTAAAGTAATGATCAATAGTTTAAATAAATATTTATGCCTCTCAAAAGTTGGATGTGATTAAAAATCTAGGGTTTTTGAATTCCCCTTTAAAATATCTAAAATGCGATTAAAAGCAATTTAATTAGATATTTATTTATTGGCGTTCAAAGTCGCTATTTTAACAACTTAGTCAACTTTTTATGGGATACAGCAACTATGTAAAAATAAGAAAATACTTTCGAAATTAATAATAAAGCGTCAAGATGCTTTTGAAAGTTTACCTGTTTTCTACATTATTCAAGGAACTTGAATGCTGTGTAAAGGACTACAACTACCCTTAAGCAGTTTTGGCTGCCTTGTACAACAAACAGAAATGATAAACTACGGTAAATGACAACAATGCGGCTATTGAGCTATACAACAATCACCGATTACACCGGTATTACTGTTTCAGTTCAGAATTTTAAGTTAAATTCTAGATTTGGTCTTAAATACCTTTTACTCAATAAATAAAATTTTATTCAAATTTAGAGTAATGATAAATACAAGTCGAGTCAATAAATAAGTATACGTTGCAGAATTCTAGTCTTGTTGTTATGTCAATTCAGGTCCAGTGTCCAAAGTAACTGATTCTTGTCTTGATTCCAAACTACTAACAGGAACGAACACCAAGAACTAGCTGTGAGTTTGTTGGAATTAACCTAAAGAAAATAAAATCAGTAATCGGTTCACACAGATAACATGGTTGTCAATAATCGGTTGGCACAATACAAGTTAACCAATAAGTTAGTATTTGATGCTTAGCTATTGCTTGATTGTCAAAAGTCTGTTTGGGAAATCGAGAGAGTAGATCTGGAAATAGTAAATGTAATATAATAATATATTTAAGCAGCGGTATAAAAGTTAGCTAGTTAAAATAACGAGGATTAAAATAAATAAAATCAATATGTCGCTTGTTATAAAGGTATACTGCTACTAGGAGTCGATATCTACGGAAAAGGTTTGCTGCAATCGATACTGCGCCCAAAGCTAAAGTGTTTATGTATTTTTACCTGAACATGGGCGTTAATGCATAAACATAGCAAGGGAAAGTTAATCCCCTTAATTCAAAAACTAATTAAAAAATTATTTGCCTAAGCATTTGTTTGTACGTTTCCTTCTTTTATAAAGTAAAATAATATATATAAAAATTGCTCGCCGATTGAATTTATGTCTGAACGATGAAAAATACCATTGCGATTTCCAAAATGAAGTATGAGTTAACAATTCTTGATAATTTAAATAAAAATTATAAACCTGATGAAAACCCAATAACAATATTGTTATTTAATCATTAAATTAATCCACCCAAAGTTTGACTCTAACCAAAAATTGAAACCACTATACATTTTGGAAATTACCCAACGAGAGTTTATTTCTAGTAAGGACACTAATAATAATATTTGAGGCACCCTACATTTAATTTGATGTGCCTTATATACAAGTGCGAGAATTAAATGACAATTCTTTACAGAATGTAATATTAGGAAGTGACATCCCGTCTATCATCAAAAAGCGGAGTCATCTTAAAAAATTTGGCGTGAGACAACACACGACATTCTCCTACGCACATAGATATGTGAATAGTGTCCACAAATGATTAAATTATTGTCTACGTTTATTTTGGGAACGATAATTGTAACGTTCACCCATCCAAGTTACTGGACAGGCGAAATGTTGCTTAACTCCGGAAATTTTCTCTGATAACTTGCTTCAATGCATTTTTTCAGAAAAACTGTTAAGTTCACGTAAATGGGTATTAAATACATAATAACGATAGAATATTTAAAAATAAAAGTTATAGCTATTTTCGAGAAAATCGCAAAAAAACTTAAAAGTAGCAAGAGTAAATTGGCACTTCCGGTCATTCGATTTTACCTACATTCTTGACGTCTCATGTGCAGAAGATAAAAAACTTAACTGTACAATTTCATTCATATATCATATTTAGTTTTTGAGACATATTGTTCGCAATTAATATACCAAGCACTTCTGGTTACTTGATTTTCCAAAATTTATTCTTGATACAGCTTGATTTATATAAAACGGAATGGGGTAGCCAAGAAATATACTTAGTTCTAAAAAAATCGTTACAGCCGATTTCAAGAAAATCGCGGAAAAACGAAAATTCGGAAAATATCCAAAATGACAGAAATAAAGTGGAACCTACGGTTATTCGATTTTAACTAAATTCTTGATTTAGATTACTAATGTAGTTGCGGTTACAAATGTAAATTTTTATTCAGCCAGAACTTTTAGTTCTATAGTTATTTTAATTTGAGTTAACGGTGAAGTTACCTCCGGTTGCTCGATTTAGAGAAATGTTTATGAGAAACGGCCTAAACTATATGAAAGTTCATTAAATGGATAAGAAATTTAATACGTTTTAAAACGTCATTACAGCCAATTTTGAGAAAATCGCGAAAAACTAAAAACTCGGAAAATATCTAAAAACAACAGAAATAAAGTTGTACTTCCGGTTATTCGATTCTAACAAACTTCTTGATTTAGCATTACAAGGTAGTTAAAATTTCATGTACAAATTTTGATTTATTTAGGCCTTCCAGTTTCCTAGTTATGTTATTCATAGTTAATTGTAACACTACTCCGGGTTACTCCTTTTACGGCGATTTTTCTGAGAAATTGTCTTAAATATACGAAACGGCATTAAATGTCTAAGAAACATAATAAATATAAAAAAAATCGTTGGGCCAATTTCGAGAAAATCGCGAAAAACTAAAAACTGACAAAAGTAAAGTGGCACTTTCAGTTATTGTATTTGAGTGAAATTGTTGTAGTCGCGTGCGAGGATGGATGCAAACGCAAATATAAAATTTTGTTTATCTATGATTTTTCATTTTCGAAATATTTTGTTCACACACACACATACACACACACACACACACACACACATGCACAGGCACCCGCACACGCACACGCACACGCACATGCACATGCACATATACACCCACACGCACACGCACACACGTACGCACACGCATACACATGCACACACACACACACACACAAATACACACACACACGCGCGCGCGCGCACATACACATACAAACACACAGAGACAGAGAGACAGAAATGTTCAAAACCATGATTTTCGGGCTCAGGGGTCCAGAAAACGTGTATTTCCACTAAAATTTCGACTTCAAAAATTTTGGACGAAAAAATACTTTATACTATATTTCATATAGGTAAGAGAAAGTAAAATATATAGGTACAGTCTTAAAACTAAAAGTTCAATTTATGATACGGGCACATGTATATGAATACTTAAAGAAGTTGTGGCCAGGTTTTTATTGTAATATTGTAACATCTCCCTGTATAGCAATTTTGAACTTTGAAAATAATTAACCTTACTCTAAGTAGTTATTTGTGCATTTGTTAATTTAGAACGGGTTAGGGGTGGGGGATTGCCAATGCGATCACTATTTGCTACTGTTTTTTAATCGCCTATTTTTCTGGCAGGTACTTAGGTATATCTTCCCAACTTTTATGCATATTTAAATATACGATTATGATGAATAAAATGGTTAAACATTAATTTAAATTTAAAAAAAATTACTTACTGCGAAAATGTTAACTGAACAAAAATAGACATAAGTGCACTTCAAACGTAAATCGTAACTGGATTAGAAAGTTGTTCAGACACTGTTAAGATAAACACATTTAAAACTTCCAAGAATTATTTTCAGGGCCAGTCGCACCATACTTTTCTCAGTAAGTTTTAAAAATTATCGTAATTTGATAGCAAGGGTGTATTGAAATATTGTAATCAACGGGTCGGCGGTTACCTACCTAATTGACAATTTTTATAATTGTAAATCTGTATCTACTACATGTACGTACTACATATATATTTATATTGTATTCTGAAAGTTCGCTGACTCAAAATTTATATACATACATATGTAATACATATATAAATATATACAAAATGGTAACAGTGCAATTTTGCAGTTTGCATAATAATGCTTAACAACCTTTTTACATATATATGTAAAAAAATTTTGCAAAGTAAGAAAGGAAACTTTTCATGAACAAACTGAGTTACTACAATAAAAAGTTATTTCCTTGTAATGCGTCTTTAATAGAATGCTTAAAACACAAATTAACCATATAGTGACAGTTTGACAGAAACCTTTTGGTAAAAAACTTTTCTGCTTCTCTAACTGGTAAATCCTTAATAAGCAGAATAACTTTGTGCCTCTGTTACTCCAAAATCCAATGAAGTTTTGCTATCTAGTGTCATATAGGCTCAATAATCCTGTCTTTCAAAGCAAACCCTCTTCTATTGTAGATAAACAGTCTGTGGAATATTAAAATAGAGTAAAGATATGTTTTTAATGTCATACATAATCACATCGTTCAAATGACATAGTTTCTTGTTTATTATAATATACAGTTAGGCAGAATAAATTTCCAAGAATTAAGATTAATATTCACACACTTAACAAATAACCTTTAATAGAACAAACATATACTATAGCTTTATTTCTTGTCTAAAGGTTATTTGAATTAGAAAGACATTCGAAAGATTAAAAACAAAAATATGTAATAAAAACAAACCCTTTCCTTTGAGGGCCCGTAACGATTGCAATGAATTCGCTCAGAAGCGTCAGGTTTAATTAGATTAATATTTGAAAGTTGGGTAATTAATCGAACTTTGATGCCATACAATATAATTCGAGCTTTATTGATCGTAATTATGACACAATTGTATCAGGAGTTTGGTTTTCAAATAATCACACTTCATACCGTCTGATTTACTTGTCGAGGTGTGGGTCGTACACCTGTTTGTTGGTCGCGACTTTTTAATCGTCTTACTTCAATTATTCAGGTAATCGAGCAGTATCTAATTATTTAATTGATTATATATTTAGGTCAACGGCCAAATAACTTCGTTAGGGGTGCTCCTTGTGTACAACTTAAGTGACAGATACAACAAGTACTGTTATTTACCTCGTTACCTGGCTTGCGAATTATTAAAAAGCTAAATTTTGTTATTATTCTCGAACAAATATAAACTGTAGCTTCCAATATATTTACTAAATTCACAATAAAATTGACGTTATTTACATAATAAAATACAACTATTAAAACAATAAAAGCAATAAAAGTATTTGTATTATTTAAAATAAATGATAATGAAAACAGTCAATTTTACAGCTACGATGTTTTACGTTGTAGAACGAATTTATACATTTACAGTAAATAAAACATTTGTAGAAAAAGGTTATTCTAATACCAAGATTATATACATTTCTAACTAAAGGTGCAACCTACATGTTACCTGAATATTAAATAAAATGATTAAGAATGAAACTCACGTTATACCCCTTTATTTAAATTTATATCATTCAATTTCCTTAAATAATAATTAAACGTCCTTTGAAATTTTGCGTCACTCTCGAATTTGAGTTATTTTAATAATTTTCAAATTAACCTTTATATTGTAGTAGCACATTTATTGAATTCTTCTTGATGTGTTTGTTTCACAGGGTGATTCTTTGGAAATTTAACGACAAGCTTGTCACCGGGTCTTTGACTGCATTAACCTTGTTACTTCATTGACTACACTGTAATTTTCCGGTTATTCGATTTTAAGCAAATTTTTCATTTTGTAGAAAAGGGTGATTGTGACCCGAAATATAAGTTTTCATTTCGTTAGGGGTTTTAGTTTCATAGTTATTGTATTTAGAGTTAACAGTGAAAGTACTTCCGGTTACACGATTTACGGAAAATTTTAATAAAAATCGCCTGGATTATATGAAAGGGCATTAAATTTCTAAGAAATATAGTAAATTTAAAATAATTGTTCCAGCCGAATTCGACAAAATCTCAAAAAAAGAAAATTACAAGAGTAAAGTGGCACTTCCAGTTTTCCGATTTTAGTGAAATTGTTGCATAGAAACTCAAATATAAAATTTTGTTATTCCAGAATTTTTGGTATTCGAGTTATGGTAATCACAGGCACACACATATACACACACACACACACGCACACAAACGCACACACACGCACACACACGCACACACACGCACACACACGCACACACACGCACACACACGCGCACACACACACACAAACGTGCGCGCGCGCGCGCGCACACACACACACAGACCAATTTCCAAAGACACGATTTTCGTACTCAGGAGACCTGAAAATATGTATTTCCACTAAAATTTGGACATCGAAAATCTTGGTCGAAAACAATACTTTCATTTAGATAAGAGAAAGTAAAAATATAAATTTTATGTGAACATAATATAGAAATACACGAAACGTGATTAAACTTCAAAACGAAAATGCTTTAACTGTATCATATTTAAAGTTAGTACTGAAACTTTATCAACACTTATGCTAAATTTAGTGTTATGAATTTATTAATAACGTATGACTGCCTTAATAGACAAGAAACCATTACATAATTAAATAGATGGAAATGTATATGTAAAATTAAATTAAAGAGCGCACCTGGGTTAAAACCTCTAAACGTATCATTAAATATTTGTTAGCCTCCTGAAATATTCCTAATTACTTAAAAATATAAGAGAATGCCTTCCTAATCTAAAATAGGATAATCAAAGTAATTAATAAAATTTAATGTTTCAAATTTTAAATAATCAGTAATACTTTCTCTTTAAAAACATTGAATTATATTACAAGGTCGTTTTCTACAATACCATTAAATCACATGACGCATGATAGAATTTGTACAATGTATCTTATATTTGCAACTAGGTAGGTATATTTCAACTCTAATTTTAATTAGAAGCTTCAAGTTCCTATGAATGGCATAATCTTTTACCAGTTAAAAATTTGCACTTCAATACAATACAATATTGTTTTGTTCTAACAACGCTGTAGTCTAACACGAAAGCAAATAAACTTGTTATTGTCTACTAAAATAGTATTAGACAATATTTTATCTATTGGATTACATATTGTCAGCAGTGATTAAATATAAGGTATCTGAAATCTCGGTTGTACTTGTAACTTTATCTTACGATTTGAAATATAATAGTCATGTTTTCGGTCAAAATCTTCTATGTCCAGTTTTTAACGGAAATACACGTTTTCAGATACCCTGAATCCGAAAAGCATGATTTTAGAAATTGGGCTGCGTGCCCTGTACGTGTGTGTGTGTGTGTGTGTGTGTGCGTGCATGCGTGTCTGCGCGCGTGCGCGATCGTGCGTGCGTGGGTACTTGCGTGCGTGCGTGCGCCCGAGCGTACTCAGGTGCGTGCGTTGGTGCGCGCTCGCTTGCGTGCGTGGGAGCGTGCGTGGGTGAGTCGGTGCATGGGTGCGTGTGTGCGCTTATACGTGTGAGCGTGGGCGTGTTTGAACGCCTGCGCGTGCGCGTGCACGGGGTCATGGGATTTCTGGTGTCTGCGTGGACATGTGCGTGTGCACGTGAATGTGTGTGTGCGTGTTCGAAAGCGTGCGCGTGCGCTTGCCAGTTCGTGGCGCGTTTGTGTGCACTTGAGCGTGCGTGTACATAGGGGTCTTCGTGGGCATGTGCCTGTACGTGATAGTGTGCGTGTACATGCACAGGCGCTTGCGCGGGCGCATGCGCGCGTGCGTGTGCGCGTGCTGCTGGGTGTGCTAGTGTAGGAGCGACTGATCTTGCGCGGGTGGGGATGCGCATATGTACGAGTGTGCGTGTGTATGTGTCCATGTGCGTGTGCGTGTGCATCTGCGATTGCATACGCGATTTCGTGTGCGTGTGCGTAGGTGTGGGTGTGCGACTGCGTGTGCGTCTACGTGTGCGCGTGTGTGCACGTTTGCGCGTGCGTTCTGGTGCGCGCGCTTGTGTACGTGTGCATGTTCGTGAGCTGTGCGTGTGTATGTGTGCTTGTGCATATGCGTGTGGGTGTGCGTTACCGTGCGTGGTCGCGTGCGCGTGCCCGTGCTTGAGCGCGTGCAGGTGTTCTAGTGCGTGCGTGTACATAGACCTTTTCGTGTGCTTGTTCGTCTTGATGTGTGCGTTTACGAGTTAGTGTGCGTGTGCGTGTGCGTGTGGGTGTGCGTGTGCGGTGCGCTCGCTGGTTATTGCGCGAGCGCTTGCGCATGAGTGCGTGCGGTCGCTGCGGGTGATGCTGGTGCGGAAGCGCGTGCTCTTGCACGGGTGAGAAAGCGCGTATGTCCGTGTGTGCTCCCGTGTGCGTGTGCATGTGCGTGTACGTGTGCTTGCGCTGGCGCTTGCGCGAGCTCGGGCGCGTGTGCGCGCGCGGTCGATGCTTGGGGTGTTGGTGAGGGAGCTCGTGCTCTTGCACGGGTGGGGAAGCGCTTATGTGCCTGCGCGCGCGCGTGTGTTCCCGTGCGGGTGTGCGTGTGCATGTGCGTGTGCGTGTGCGATTTCGTATGCGTGTGTGTGGGTGTGGGCGTAGGAGTATGACTGCGTGTACGTATGCGTGTACGTGTGCGTACGCGTTTGCCTGCGCGTGCTGGTTCGCGTGTACGTTTGCGTGCTTGGGTGGGTGCTTCTGTACGTGCTTGTGTGTATGCGTGTGCGTGTGCGTGCGTGTGTTCGTGTGAGTTTGCGTGTGCGTGTCTGTGTACGTTCTCGTGTGCGTGCACGTATTGTGTGTGCGTGAGAGTGAGCGTGTCCGTGTGCGTGTACGTGTACGAACGCGTGTAGGTGTCTGTGTGCATGTACATTTTCGTGAGCGTGTGAGTGTGCGTGTGCGTGTGTGTGTGCGTGTGCGTGTGCGTGTGCGTGTGCGTGTGCGTGTGCTTGTGCGTGTGCGTGTGCGTTTACGTGTGCTTGTGCGTGCTCGTGTGCGTATGCGTTGAGTGTGCGTGTGCGTGTGCGTGTGCGTGTGCGTGTGCGTGTGCATGCGCGTGTCCTTGTGCATGGACGTGCGCGGGTGCGTGTGTGCGTTTGCTGGTGTGGCTGCGTATGTACGTACGTGCGTGCGTTAGTGCGACTAACTGTTTGTAGGCGATCGGCCACATATGTGTGGCTTGATCAGCTGGAGGGTTACCATCGCAGGCTTTGATCAGAGGCTTTTATTGGTTTTGGTGGCGTAGATACGGTGTTTCCTATTACTTAGGGTCTGCGTGTATATTCAAGATCATCGCAAGTACTCTATTATACTATGGAAGTAATCATAGTTCTCTTGCTTTGATTTATTTGATGCATTGAGTTTACGATATCGTTCATATCTTATTTATTTGTATATGTGAAACTACCAATTCAATTAGATTGGAATAACGTTTTTAAACATTTACTTTCGAAAGATTAAAATTCATATTGTGTACAGTTTCTTTTTACTAAAGGTTATGTGAGGCATGCATCTACTATCTAATACCATTGTGTGATCATTTGTGCAATTTAGCCAAAGAAACATGCGGCGTGCTTTTTGTCATGTATGTGTTTGTTGTTATGTTACGGGAAGAATACAGGTCTTTAGCGGTAAGCTATTCTTTTACTAATTATATGGGATTTCAATTTGTGTTGTACTATTTTTAGATGCTTGTGATGTAATAAATGTCATATCGGTTTTGAATAAAACAGTGCTTAAACCGTTATGATATCGTTAGTAGCTGGGGTTGAATTTATTTATATTTTTCTTGAATTAAAGTCCGTAGAAACATATAAAACAAATCTATAAACTCTCAGAGATTGTAAAACCGTAGAATTAGAGTCCGTACAGATCGACAAAAACTGTTCGTAAAGGAAAATATCTTCAGATAACCATGCTTCGAATAAGGATCCTTAAGTATGGTGAAAGTGTATGTGGCGGTACAAGCTGTTATAACATTGGATAGGAGCCTTAAGATATAAAAGCACCGCAGGGGGGTTTAGAATGTAATGCAAATATTATGCGATATTAGAATTAGGGTCCTTGTTGTCGCATAATATAGCTAAGGCTTATTATAGCTAATTTGTGTAATTAAGACAGAAAATGGCACGAGTTCTCTGTGTAACTTTCTAGCACAGCATGTTATTTTATAGTCCATTTTTATACATTTATAGTTAATTAGATAACAAGATTCCCATTCTTTAAATATTTTCAATAGTTTAAAACATTTTACGGCATTTACTAATGGCTAATTCTAACTACTTACAGAGTATTATTTGTCTTAACTAGTATCTTATATTTATACCACTAAATGTCTACAACTATTTCATATTCAAAAATATTTACATTTTGTTTCAAAGCACATTGCACTTCTATAATTCTATATTTATATAATTCTATAATTCCTGGTAATATACATTTATTTTCTAGAATGCTTTTATTTTATATTATTTTGACGACTAATTACTGATTTAATTACTATTTATTTTTTATTGTTTACGAACTTTGAATTAGTAATTAATTCTATTATTGTTATCCTTTTCTAATAATTTTGTATATTTAAAATTTGAATCCTAGAATAGGTAATAATGCATTCGATGTTCGTCACACTCTATCTAGATAATTAATAAAGTATTTTACTCAATACTGCATATGACAATAATTATAAAATTGACAATAAACAAGAAATAGTATTGGAAATAAAAATTAAATACGATCAGAGTGAAACCATTAACTCAATTTTAAATTCATACAGAGTCGCTAAAAGGTCTAGTTAGTGTTAAATAATTTGATTACCATTTATTGTAATTTCTTGACATTTGACACAGGGTTAGCGGTATCTAAATTCTATCATTAAAGATAGTTTTAATTTTCCATTTTCATCTGTTCTGGAAATGCAGGTCTAACTTGATCGTTTTCAAATAGAGCGCTTAGTCAAAATTAATATTTTTGAAAAGTGATTTCCTCTGAATTCGGAGATTTACAACATATCCATTTGTATTTGTATTTAACATTAGAACTCTATTCTACGTAAAATTAGTAGATGTTGCAAACGAATGCTTTCCTCCACTTTGGTTTAATGGCATTTTATTGGTTTTTTAGCAGTATATAATGTATTTATTTTAACATCAGTCTGCATAGGAAGTTCGCGTCTATTGCGTATGCCTTGTAATAACCGTCCATTTCTTAGAAGGCGGTACGTAAATTTTATGTATAAATAGTCTTAACAGTTAAATTTTCAAAATTACTGGGATGGTGGGTGTATTAAAAACGTTGACAGACACGTAATTGGAAGAAGTTATTTATAAAAGTGATAGTGAGTGTGAAGCGGACAATTTAGAACATGAAGGTAGTGGGGAAAGCAGTGGTTCTGGTCATGATTATGATCCAAAATTTGAAGACGAAAATTACGAAGAGGAATTGTCTTCTACCATTGAAGTTATTGAATCCACTATGAGAAAACGAAAAATAACAGATGTCCATAATCAATGAATAACTATGAACTGTGTAATTTCTCCTAAAATGTCTGAACTAAAAGGAAAATCAAGTAGAAATACGAATGAAGAATACGTTTCGGAAATAACGTGTACAACTTCTAAAACGGGTAAAACACCAAGTAAAAACAATTAAAATTAAACCAAACCCTAAACCAAATGCTAAGGAGGCAACTGAACCGATGGAGTATTTTAAACTATTTTTTTCTTATAATATACTGAATTTTATCGTGAATCATACAAACGAAGAAATTATACGTCAAAAAGACAAATATAAAATCCAACCTGCAACAGTTGAGGCAATATCGCTAACAGAATTGGAGGCTCTATTTGAATTGCTTCTCCTTACTGGTGCATTGAAAAATAATCACTTGTCATTACCAGTATTATTTTATAATTCATTTTGTGGTAATAGATATAGAGTCACCATGTCTAGAAGCCGCTGTGAATTTTTGATTAATTGTGTACGGTTTGATGACAAATCTGCTGCAATATCTGAGGTTTGGGAAATTTTTATTGAAAATTGTAGGAATAGATATAAACCTGGCTGTTATTGCACATTCAACGAGCAACTTGTAGCATTTAGGGGACGATGCCCGTTTCGCACGTATATTCCGAACAAGCCGAACAAATACGGCCTAAAAATTGCCATGCTATACGGTGTATCAACAAAGTACATGGTTGACGCTTGTCTATATTTAGAAAAGAATACAAAAACCGAAGGCAAACCCTTGGCCGACTTTTTCGTAGACAAATTGACAAAATTTATTATACAACAAACAAGAATCTTACTATGGATAACTAGTTCTCTAGTGTGCATTTATTTACTAAATTGGTAAAACCAGAATAAGGTATGACAGCTGTGAGTACTTTCAGAAAAAATAAAAGAGAGCGACCAGCTACCACTATAACAATTGGGCTGTCGAAACTTCAATGTTTTTATTTAGTAAAGACGATGACGTAACTATAGTATCCTATAAAGCCAAAAATAATAAACTGTTAACATTAATATCAAGTGTGCGTTCGGGTAGTTCAGTGAATAGTGGAACTAGTAGTAATCCAAGTAATCCATACTTATAATTCAACGCAATGTGCCGTTGATACTTTTGATCATATGTGCTAGAATATGAACTATGGATGAAAAACAAAACGTTGGCCAATGTGTTGGTTTTATAATATGACTAATATGGCAGCTATAAATGCCTACGTTACATATTTACATGATTTTCGCCGTTTTCACGCTGGAATTCCTGAAAAACTACTTTTCATGTTGAACTTTAGGCTACAACTACACAAATAACTAATCTGACCACTCCAATAGCTTAGACTTAATAACAGAAATATTAAGTGTGATATTAAAACTTTTATACAAAATATTTTAGATGTATTAACAATCCCTAAGCAATAAATAAATTAATATGGACCAAGAACACACCGTAATCTATGCTATTACATAAAGGAAAGGAAGACTACAACATACTGTCTTGTCTATTCCCACCCGATTTGTGTTGAACACCAAAAAAAGACCTATAAAAAGTGTTAGTTAATTAATCCCTATATTATCTCTTCTATATTTTTTATTAAGCTTATGTATTTATAAATATTTCAAGTCCTTTTTATGTATTCTTTGTTTTAATTTTAAGTGTATATAATTAAAAATCGAAAACTAATCAAAGTATTAGTGGAAGAGGTACTTGGCCAGAATTGTTTGAGATTATTATGCAAATAATCTTACTGATGATGGTTATTTCCAGTTATAAACATTATATGTGTAAAATTTACATATCAATAGTATTTACGTATGTTTAGTTAAATACAGTAATCTACGGTTAAATGTACAAAATACTTCGCTAATTAATATTACAGAAAAATTCAAATAAGCTAGCTATGAAAATTATGTTATTATGTATCTGTAATTTGGATATTAACTAAAAATTAAACATGTATGCAATAGTTACTTTTAATAACGGTACGTTTAAATGAAACTGAGCGTATAAAAATACATATTATGGCTGGATATGGCGATACAAGATGAAGTTATGTTGTAGCAGTAAATATTTTTGATGAAATTCACCCTAACCGGGAACTGATCTCTAAAGGAAACATCGTTCCCTCAGCCTCTATTGTGTTGGAAAATTGCAACAGTGCAATAGTTAAATTTTAAATTTATAACAGGTTATTTGGTTCATTGGTATTACTCAACTAGGCGAAAATTTAAAAAGGCCAATACAGACCTCGAGCTCTTACAAAATAAAGCAGATAACGTAATCTTACGGAAATGCGGAAGTTTATTACTGAGGCTAATTATTAAGAAAAATTAACAGAATTTGCGACATTAAGATTGATAGGTCATTAAAATATATTTATAAATGAATAAAAGAATTAGAAGTATCTTCCTTAGAATGAAACAAACTAAACAAATGGGCGAAATATTTTAGAATGCAGTATTAGGTAAAATTTACACTATTAAGTCCTAAATATACCTGCATGTCTATACTAAATAAGATAACTAAAAGAATAGCATAAGGGTGGTTCAAAATTTGACACATTACCAAAATAAAACGGCCCAATATGATAGTTTCGCTTGGTTTTAGGGCAAAATAGTTTGTATCGAGCTGTTATGCTGAAAACGGTTCAATTTCTATACGTTACCTTGGCTGCCGATTATTGTGACTTCTCAGAGGAATTAAAGTAAATCCTGTTACTGTAAGTGACCACCTCATGCAATATCGTTCGGAGACAAGGGGACCTTAATGAGGTATACACCTTAAAATCTTAGTTCTGAAAAACTTGATATCAAAGCGGCAACCCGCAGAGTGGTGAGAGGGAGTGGACTTCCGTACATTAAAAGGCGGTAGTAACTGCGTTCGCTCCTTAGGGGAATCGAAGGATCGAAATGCTGCTACTGGCATCATCCTGTCAGCCATGTGTGGCTAATGGAAGCCTATGGGGACCGAATTTTCGGATGAGGACCTTGGAAAAGCTGCATGTTGGAAGGAGTACGACGTGATTGATTGAGTCAAAAACAAGAGGGTACGCTTTGACATGTAAATATGGATGGAGAGAGCCACGGGGATTGCTCTGTCCCTTTATTACTTTTTAGCTAATTTATCGTCAGTAGAATTTCATTGGGTTCTATCCCATTCAGAGAAAAAGCAACGGAACTGGTAACCAACAATATTAGAATATTAACTAAATTTGATTCAGTATGCCATAGCTGTTATTTTATATACAGGGTGGCTTTAAATAATTTTAACTGCTTATACCCTATGTCCCATACATTTACAAAGAAATAATAAAAAAATTAAAGTCTTAATTTGGGCACAGTTGAATTTAGAGAATTCTTCGAACTTCTGCATCTATCTCACAAGTTTTATATCAGTTTATGATAACATCATGTAAGTTTATTCCAGTCCTACTCATATTACAGGTCATTGCAACGTGTATCAATAAATATTCGGTGTAATTAGAATTCATAGAAATCCCCATTCTGATTTATTAAATTAGATTCAGTTGCGTACGCTTTCAAACATGTTTATTATCCACTTTTCCAATGCTTTTTGTGGAAGTAAAAATTATCAAAAAAACGGCAGAAACTTAGTTATTAATTGAAAAAAAGACCTTATTTTATACAACTAGTTTGTTTCTTCTTTTGAGTATTTTTAAACTAAAAGCTTTATTGAAAAAATAAAAACACGTAATATCTCTTTGGAATACGTTTTGCACTTGTGTTAAAGTTTGAAAATATAGGAAAACAATTACCAGCTGTTCAATTTCGGAAATATTAAAAAGAAAAGTAATAAGGGGAATTCTCTCTTGACAGATAAATAACCTTTAAGAGTTTTAAAGGACTTACGTGAATGCTTTACGGTAATTGCAATTCGTAATTTTTTTTGCGATAACCATCTTAATACAACTGCATTAAATTTAAATTATTTGTTTGTAAATTAAACTATGTTTGATAATTTCAATACCACTTCCTAATGTAATTTTTAAAGGCGCTTCTAATAAAAATTAGATCATTTATTTGTGACAGTATAATAGGTCAAGCATCAATTTCTTAGTAACTAAATAGAGTAAAATTCGATATGCTGTTTTAATTTGTTATTTCAGTAAATAGATTCGTATTTTTCTTGGCTGTTTGTAACAAATTAATTGTAACAAATTCATAAAATGTTTTCATATGCAAAATGTTTCAAAAAGGGTTTAATGGAATTTCATAATCACAGAAATATGTCTTTTCTAATAAGTTGAGTTGGTCATTTTAATTTCAATAAGTTCAATGGCGTATCTAGAGCATTTTCCGTCTCCAATCTGCTGCCCTCTCTAAGTCAGTCAAACTCAAGACTGATACATTATTAAAAATGTTCTATTTCTTTTGTTTAAACACATTGTAGACATAATGATAAAATTTAAGCGTATTTATATAGTAATTGGAGTTTTGTTGAAATAATAATTTCAACAGTTAACTGTTTTATCTCGAAAATAATTCAAAAAAATAATTTTTTTACGTTAACAACGTTTCGCTTTTTCAACTAAAGCATCTTCAGGTTTATCTTTAAATATTAATAAAATACAAAATATTTAATTACAAAATACAAGATATTCAATTACAAAATGCAAAAGGTTAAAATACAACAAATTTACAAAAACAACTTCCATTTAATTATTTCATCAATATTTTCAATTTATCAACTTAAGAAACTTTTTTCCCTGATTTAGAACTACCTCCGCGTATATGGCCTAAGTTTGTCGTGTAACGTGCAACTGAAATTGAGACCAAAATCCCCTTTCTGTTTTTCATAATTAATTGTTTTGCATATAAAAGGCTATTTTGGTTCGGTATAATTTAAT
>JAHWXV010141447.1:0-17176 GCA_024586415.1 Phrixothrix hirtus
TTCTCTTCAATAGAGATGCCCGCGGATTCACTTAAAACAAACATTATAGATTCCGATATCATTATAGAAAACACGTAATCTGGAGCACGTTCTCTCGCACCCACTTCGATTTCGTTTATTTTAGCCTTAATCAGTTTTTCACGCGCTATCATGGAATACCGATCGTTCTTGGTCAACACAATGACACCTTGTTGCTGGGGTAGCTGTTGTTGTTGTTGTTGTCGTCGTTGCTTAACATAATAATTCATATTACCCAATCGAATTATAGGATTTAAATCGTAACTAACGCATAATCCAATTTCCGCGTTTTTACGTTGCACATTGTTACTTTTGTAATCATGAAATTGATGTCTAATGCAATTTAATAAATCTTCAATTCTAGCAATTTGCTGTGCGTACAATAACTGTTTATTTACTTGATCATAATAATAGGCACTGTAATCGTTAACACTCGTATTAGTAGCGGTAGTTGCAATAGTAGTAGTAGAAACGTCCTCATCATTGTTATCATGCCAATTATCCATCTTTTCGTTCCTGTTATTATTATTAGTCACAGCTTCATCATCATTATCGGTCATAGTAATGGTTGGATCTCCTATTTTATTATTGGCATTAAAATTTGCCAATATAAGATTTTCTTTCATGAGGTCCACGCGAATCTTTTCATTTACCAATGCTGCTGCCGCAGCCGCCGATGCTTCTTTAAAATAATTCATATTAAATAACTCGTATGCGTTTCTATCAACCATTCTCTCGCCTCTTTTCATTATTTACCTTAAAAACACTTAATAAATTTCATTAACAAAACTGTAGAACATGAACTTGACTCTAAATTAGTAACTAACTAGTAACTAACAGTCGCGTTCATAATGCAAGCACATATACCTCCTTACTTCATAGTCATAATAAAGTTATATAGGAGGAGAGAGGCAATGGGGGGAAGATGTTAAGGGCACGCGTATATCTACCATCTTAGACAAAGGAAAACAAACTTGTTCATTCTTATCCATTAACTTGAACACGTGTTCGCAGATGCTCCCACTTCAAACATATAGAAATGTAGACCGACGGTATGCAGGGGGGCGATGAGGTGAATTATAATTCTAGATAACTTAGTAAACTACTCATTAAAACATAGAAATTTTATACTTTCATTCTCTCTCTCACTCTCTATTATTGAAGCGAACATGCAAAACGAGTAGAAAACATCACTAAAAGCAGAACAGTCACCCACTTTCATGAAGTCAACTCCTGGAATAAAACTTCACGTAAAAAGCATAAAATAGGTTTGTATGTATGTATGTAATAATGATATGTATAAATTTAAAGATTTTAAAACACGAATTCTAACTTTCTTTCTTTTAAGCATACTTATCTAAAAATTAAATTTTTCTAACTCTAGGATGTCCGAAATTATGTCTTTTAAATGAAATTAACCATAAACACCCATTTTTAAAAATAGATTATTAGTTAGTTAGTTAGTTTTAAAACAATAAATGCGCGCGCACTAGCGAGCGCATTTAAACGGAAAAATCGATTGCTAATGCGCGCCCAGCACCCCCCGCCATTTTGCATAAGTACTTTGCAGCTTTTTAATGTTCAATTGTCAGCACTTATAATGCATGTAGTCCGCTGGCACGCCATTTTCTTATTCTTCTTCTTACTCTTACTCTTACGCTTACTCTTACTCTTACCCTTCTCTCTTTCTAACTTTAACTTTTCATACATGACCGCGCGCCATTTTGCTCTTACTTCATATTTTAAATACATGTCGGCGCGCTATTTTGTTCTTACTAACAAGACACGCCTCTTTATTACTTACTGGCGGCGGTCATTTGTACTCATTTATATTTTTAATACAAGGCGGCGCGCCATTTTGTTCTTACTTCGCATTTTAAATATATGTCGGCACGCCATTTTGTTCTCACTAACAAGACACGCCTATTTATTACTTATTGGCGGCCATCTTTCATTCAGGCGCCTCTTTTACTTACTTACTATATTTAACCCTTCTCGCCCTATTGATCAATCAACTCTTCGAGTTCACTCTAACCAACTCGCGGAGAAACTACTTCTTTACAGACACGTCCACACGACTACTTGCACACTTGGACACGCCCATTTACCTACTCGTATTCCATCCTACACACTCTTGGAAAACTCAGGTAGGGGCTATACCACCCACTTACCCCACACCCTTCGGGGAGAGCGGGTACCCGCCGTACCCTTCTTGCCCCTCACCTTCAAATTATCCAGAATGTTACTTGATATACTACTCCCCTGCCTGTCTAAAAACACAATCTACATGGTTTTTCTGACTGAAATCGTTTGTTTCAAGTTTGCTTTTTGGGAGACGCTGTGTGCCTCCATTTTATCAACTGTTGCTTCGACGTCGGTAGAATGTGAAAAATTATACCTGGTGGAACTATCCAAGCGCTGGTTAAACCCAGTGCTTTGTCCAAATAAGTCAGCGCTTTTAGTAACTAGTGTGAGTACAATTTCTAATGCCTTAAACGGATTGCTGCAATTTTATTCACCTTCTGAACCTGATCATTAGAAACGACAGACGGTCTCCCACTCCGTGCCTCTTACTGCATGTTTTTACTGTCTTCATTAAATGACCTAATCCATTTCATAGCCAAAGCATCTCTCATATCATTGCCTCCGTACACTTCAGTAACTTAACGGTGAATTTCGACCGCTTTCACCTCTCTTGCATTTAAAATACCAATTAAAGTCCGTATTTGACAATTCGCTGCACTTCCAACGTTCTAGATATCTTAAACATGTACAGGAGAATATAAACAAAAATTTTCTGCTCGTGTAATAGTGTCTATAGGAAGGAAATAGATGCAAGCATTCAGTGAGCATGTGCGGAACAGAGAGCGCCATACTAATCGGCCATATAGCGAAGGATTACTAACTTAAAACATTAGCCTTGTGGTTATATTGAAAATAATGTATTACTGTTGATTTGCACACAAAGTACTATGTGTGAAGTTTTCACAATGTAGCGCTTGCTATTTTAACGATAAATAATCTAGAAATTATTAAACAACGCCCTGTATGTATATTTCGTACACTATTTACTTTTAATTTAAAGAATATTTTAGTGCATTTATGCTCAAGTACATGTTATTTGTTATTTAAATAGATGAAATTTAATTCATTAAATTCGATAGATTTGTGGTTTAGTGCTTCAAATTACTACAATGTCGATAAATATATTGTTAAAATAGCAATCTGCACAAACTTCCAGCTGAATAAACATCATTAATATAATTTATGTTCTTGGTATGTACAGTTATGCTGCAACGGCAAAACCTTGAAGAATAGAACATCTTGTCCGTCGTAGAAATTTACCGTTTTTGAGTTAGTTAATCTTGAGCTTTGAGATATCTAAAATGCAATGCCGTTAAGAATTATGCTCACATTCCATTGCGCGCAGCTACATAGTGTTTAGATTAATTAATTAACTGTTTACCTCGTCTTATTTCGTGTATACAAGGACTGTCGAATCAGTGCCAATTATATGTAAACCCACCTAGGGAATCCGTATTTGGATCGATGCACGGCTACTGGAGTTCTTTTACCTAGCTGTAGGGTCTCACTTACCGTACAATAGTTTCGTTCGCACAACCTATAATAAATGGTCCTTGGGTAAATCAGGACAATATAGGGTTCCAGTTAACTAAACAAGTGCCTTCTTCTTACTTACTTTTTGAATCCTTTCGTGAAGGGGTGTTAGATCGTCATCAGCTCCTGCATGTTTTCATTGGATCCTAAGATCAAATTATATTAATCGCTCGGTTTAGTTGTTGGTATTGAAAACCTACTTAGAAATTGTAATTTACAGATTTGCTAAATCATGTTCATAGAAATTTGTAAATAACAATAGGAAATACAATTGGAAAACCACAAGATCACCCACATATTTAGTTTAGATAAATTTAATTACGTCTATATTTTGTATATGAAAATTATATAATGTCCAATTATTATTTCAATTAATTGTACCGATTATTACATTAGTTGTCTGTTTCGCTGAAACCTACACATGCGAGTATATTCTTTTATGTCAGCAAAGTACAATATAGTAGGTAAGTAGTAATTGTAATTTGGAGAGCACAGCAATCCATGTAATTCAGCAGCGTAACTGGCATCGTCTCTCTCTCTTTCTCTCTCTCTCTTTCTCTTCCTCCCGACTTTTAAACTGAGACCTCCATTCCTTATTTCAGCACTCTACATCCAGAGAAAAAGATTGAGTAACATCCATTACCTTTGGTTTATTTCACCATATGGCGTTTTGAATTTAATTACAGCTACTTTGTAATTTTACGTGAACCTTTCCGTATCCATAACAACCGTGCATACCGTAAATTGATAAACCTAATATCTAGACACCCCTTTACGAGCGCAACGCCAACCTATCCCGTCGCATGAATACAATTTAACAAACCCGATAAGAACAAAAGACTAAAATAGAGAATATTTGAAAAAATAAGTTAGCATCTATTTCTATATTTAAAATAATGTGTTAAAATTACTTTAAACATTTACTTTCCTTTCTTTTGAAGTAAGCAAAAAGTCAAATTATACAAGGCCCAAAATATACAATAAATCATATCTTTATTTCATTTTAACTGCTTCTTCAACTCGAACTCAGTCTTCAAATATTTCTTATATCACACGTTGATGTTTAACAGCCTTCAATTGGGAAGGGTCTTCAATGGCCCAACAATTTCTTCAGCAAACGTGTACATTTCTTCGACAGTCTGTTAAAAAATAAAGTTAGATTAGGGTTTTAGTTATAGAGCTCTTAAGTACAGTAGTTTATAGGTTTAGTATATTCTTTATTACAAGGCATATACTTGCTAATTCAATTTTACTGCCATGATGCTACGATTGGATACAATATTTCAAGTTAAGGATTCATTCAGCACTATTAACAATTTTTTTTTAGTATTGGTTGATAAATATACAGACACGCTGTTCTCATGGACTTTATGCTTGAAACTCAAAAATTAAATTTTGCTTAAATATGAACAAGTTAAGTAAATAGAAGGCCACATATACTGTACCCAATTTTATTTAATAGTTAGGCGCGTGGAGTTATCCCGATCCCACACAATCTATGATTGAATCTAACAAAATTATGCAACCCAACATACGTCTGATACTTTATATAATCCTGCGAAAGTCGACAGTTTACACATTATGTTTGTTTGTGATGATAATTCTTTTGTAGTTTTTGAGAAAAAAATTATAAACTCATTTGCACCCCAAATGCCCAATTATGAAACTAACATCTGCGAAGATAAGATGTTTTTTTCCAGTAAGTTTTATTAATTAAATAAACAAATAACCAACATATTATTATTTAACCTCTAACCTTAAAAATGTATATTTTTACACACGGCTGCAACTTACAGAAATAGAATAGGAGGCTCGTCGAATTTTAGAAGAAAGTTCAAGTAATTTATTTTGCGAAGAAGTAGACGACGAAGATTTTGAAGATCATTCCAGTCCTATAAACATATAATGGGATATTAAAGAAGTTGGTTTTGACGAAAGTTCAACTGCTAATGAAGATGCACCAGTGGCTACACAAACAGGTGCAAAAACTTATTTTCTCGGAAAAGATAAACTGCGAAAGCGGTTAAAACAAATCCCTTTACCTAAGAAAACTAGGTCTATGAACATTATTTCCCATACTGCTAGTGTGAAATTACCTGCACGAAATGCTTCCACGCCAGCAGAATTACTTCTTTACTTTATGAGAGATGAAATATTAAAAACAGTTACTAACAAAACCAACGAGTACATACGGTCTATTAAAAATAACTATTTCAGGGAAAGAGATGCACAAGAAACCAATATAACAGAGATGAAATCATTTATTGTAATTGTACTTATATCTGGTATGTATCGAGGTTTTCATGTTTCCCATTTAGATTTGTTTACCACTGACGGTAGTGGTTTGGAATTTCTGCGTATGTATATGAGCTTGATAAGATGCCTTCGATTTGATTCACTATCTACTAGAGCAGAAAGGCTATTAATTGACCAAATTTTTGTCAATCAGTCTAAGGCCAACTATTCTCCTGGCGAATATCTTACTATTGATGAAATGTTGAATCCCTTAGGGTATCGATGTTCCCTTAAACAATACATACCCATCAAACTAGCTAAGTATTGCCTCAAATTATATTCTATGGTTGATGCTCGTACGTTTTATACTTACAATATGCAGTTGCATGCGGGCAAGCAACTTGAAGGGGAATTTTTCACCAGTAATAGTCCATCAGATGTAGTAAAAAGCTTTTTGAACCCATTAAAGGAACCAACGAGAGTATTGCTTGTAATAAATGGTACACCAGCGTGCCTTTAGCACAAAAGTTGTACAAAGAATTTTCTCTAACTTTGGTAGAAACTGTGAGAGATACCTCCAGAGTTTTTACCGAATAAATGTCGAGAGGTAGAGAGTAGAATTTTTGGGTTTATAGATAACACGCTATTAGTGTCCTGAAAAGTTCAAATCTGTAGTATTGCTATCTACCATTCATTCATCTGCTGAAACAGACATGGCAACAGGAGATGAAAAAAAGTCTGAAGTTATTACTTTCTACAATGTAACGAAAGCAGGTGTTGAGTAGTTGACCAGCTTTCCGCTACATATACATGCCAACGAAGAACCAAGCGATGGGCTGTTGAATATTGCAGGAATTAATTCCCATGTAACGTATAATTATTACAAAGAATAAAAAAGTAAATTGAAACGTCTATTTTTCTGAAAGAAGTAGCTCCAAACTTGGCAAGTGATCAAAATTAATATTAGAAATAATATGCCATCATTACCACAATCTTTGAAAAAAAAATTCTGGCATTTCAATAAATGGTGACAACGAAACCCACACCTTCGACATCAGCTGCAACACAAAACAGTTCCAACCTATGCTATAGGAAAAACGTCAAAAAATCGCGAAAGATGTGCAGTAAATGTATAAAACATGTATGGAACAATCATTCTAGAATTCTCTGCTTAGAATGTCAAATGTTTATAATATTTAGAACCACAACTTTTGTATATTGTTTTAAGTTGGCATTTGCGTTTATTTGTTAATAATTATGAATCTTTATTAATGTTTATTTGTTTTATTTTGTAATTACTTTCCCAAAGTCCTATATTGATAGGTTGTAAAATTAAGAATTAAAGAAAATAAAAATAGACCTAAAAATATGCGTGGGATCAAAACTACCCCTAGCGCCCGAGTATGAGAGATTAATTTGGTGCGCCCAACTAAGGGTTAAGTTTTAAATATATTACTCAAAGAGCTTTGGCTGTTTCTTTTGTCATAGTTTCTAATATACCCAGATATATCAGAAACTCTTGAGAAAGGCAAACAGCTGAAAAGTGCTTCAGGTAATAAAATTAAAAATTAAATAAAGTTTTGGATAACACGAGTGACTTTCTATTTATTTATTAATCACAATGGTCCACCAGGTACCTAGCACATCATTAATTAATGGCTTTAACAATATACCGGCTGTCCAAAAAGTCTGGATACACCGAAATAACTCAAAAAATATGAAATTTACAGAAAAATGTTTGAAATAAAAGTTTTGTGGTTCGAAAAGTTCCACTTGATGGACGACGCGGCTTGACCTTGGTATGGCCTCTGTGACCTCTACAAAAAAATGTTAAGAATTTTAAATCAGATCACACATTTTTTTGTCAAATTATTGTACCGGATATCTAAACCGTTTCAAACCATCCCACAATGATTCTACTTCACTTAAAATTCACTGAGTTGCACCAGAAAATCAGGTTGACTGCGAATGTACCTTCAAACTAAAAACAATTCGAACTACTTGAGATGAAATACAAAGTTTTATCCACCAGCAAAATTAGAGTTTCAATACGATCAGTCAAGGCAAAATGATGGCTAAGGTTGTAGAGTGAAACGTTGCTTTTATTTATTAAGTGTTAAATTGTTCAACATCAGCAGGTTGGAAATCGGCAAATCGTAAGCAGCTCTTACAAATTACTTACAAGTTTTATTCAAATGATCTTTTAAATATTCCCAGCAATAAATGTTACGTGGAGTAAATTCAGGCGACCTTGGTGCCTACTAGATAGTTCCACGTCTTCCGATCGATCTTTGTGGGAAGATTTCATGCAACTTCAAGACGGTATTATTCTTGAATCAGAATATTAATTCCCGATGAAATGTTTAAAAATGTGATGCGCAGCACTTGCCAACGATTTCCCGATTGCCAAGCTGCTGATGGTGAACAATTTGACACTTAAGAAATAAAAAATAAAAACAACGTTTCACCCTACAACTCTAGTTGTCATCTTGCCTTGACTGGCGGAATAAAATTTTGTATATTATCCCAAGCAGTTCGCATAGTTTCTGAAAGTACACTCGCGGTCAAACTGTTTTTATTGCGCAACTTAGTGAATTTCAAACGCGGTAGAATCATTGTGAGATGGTTTGAAAAGGTTTTGATATCCGCTATAAGAATATGACAAAAAATTGGGGTTCCTATTTAAAATTATTAGGGTTTTTTTGTGTAGGTCATAAAGATCATGGCAGCTCAAGTAGAACTTTTCAAACCGCACAACTTTTGTTTCAAACATTTTTCTGTAAAATTTAAATTTTCTGAGTTATTTCGGTGTATCTAGACTTTTTGAACGCCCGGTATAATAAGAGTATTTCATAATGTACTGTGAAAAGATCACTGACGAGATTACCTCTCTAGCCCAGACGTATTTATAATTGACACGTCTGCAATGGCAGTCAATTTTATTTATCCATACAATCACATGCCTGTAGCTGTAGATGCCTGATAAATTCGGTTGGATATATTGTAAATACCGTGTAATCGAGAAAGAGTGTAGAGAGTTGTATAGGCAAACAAACTTATAAATCGGTGGTACTAAACATAAAAATTAAATAATACTAAGTGGCCACCAAGTGGCCACTAAGTGCACCACTTACAAATGACATTTATAATTGATAACTAAAATGATGTATTACAATGTAAATTTGTATATTTATTGCTAAAAATGAATTTTAACATTTTTCCTTTGATGTAGTTAAAGCTCTTGTCTATTATTTAATTAAAAATAATTGAAATATTAAATACATGTAAAATATGAATACGCAGGTATGGTTGACATCTCGTCCTTTGACTAGCGAGAAACGCATTAGCAATAAATTAGGTAGAATTTTTTAAACTTTTACCACTCTGGATGTACTATTTTTCAATGATACACTATTAGTGAGTCTGGATATCGTATTAAATGTTAACGTGTGCCCCCTATGAATCCACAATGGATTTATTTAGTTTTTGTATGCGTAAGCAATCAGCTAGCACATGCTTGCATATGCAGTCGATTTTGCATATTTCAGCAGTATATGTGTATATTGAATATGTTATAATTATAAATTCGTATTTATTATTTATGATAAAAGAGTGCTATTTTTATTACATTTTACTAGTAATATGAGTTCAGATATTTGTTAGTACAATTGCAATTTTTGTTTACATGTTATGTTAACACTACATAATTAAATAATTTAGAGATGTAATTTGATAAATATACGAAGGACTATCAATAGTAAAACTTCATTTAGTTTCAAATTAACAAAATTCCATCATCAAGTTGCGCACATAAATGAATTCCATAACTGATTGATTCACATAAGTTTATTTTTTTAAAAATACTTTATTTCTTTTATTTACTTGTCAGTTATTGGTAACGTTCAATTAAAGGTAAAATTAATTCCCTACTAATTACAATAATTCGTATCAATTCTGTATAACAATTAACCCTCAGGATCAAAAGCAGCTTTTACAACATTTTGAGATAGTCAATTTAGATGAGTATCGATCAAGCTCCATCTACTATGGAGTCAGATGCGAAACTTTATGAGATCAATTGAAGATAAATCAAATGATGCAATATAAACTTTAAGTTTGTAAAAAAGTTACCACTTCTTATGTTTAAAGCGATAATCAGTCTTATTGTTGTTAAGAATGCTTCATAGCACAACATGTAAATCATTAGAAATATCCGTGACTAAATGGAAAAGTAATTTTAAATTAGTCAAATAACTACTGATATTTCTAAATGAAACCTATTTGACCAAGATAGAATTGAAGTGTCTAAAAGGTTGAGGAACTTCAGTGTCAAATGGAACCATGGCGGCGTTGTGTATAGAAAAGGATGTAACTTAAGTAATCGCCCTGATCTGGTGTATGTATTTATCATGTCATTAGTGAAAACTCTAGCTGCGAACTCATCAGTTTATCGATGAGTTTGCAGCTAAAGATTTCACTAATGACATGATAAATACATACACCAGATCAGGGCGATCACTTAAGTTACATCCTTTTCTATACACGACGCCGCCATGGTTCCATGGAAAATGAGTAGCTACGAGATATTACAATTAAATAATGAGACTAGTTAAGTTGCCTTGAATTGAGTCATTTTTTAGCAACCACATCTACGCGGTTATTATTCATGAAGCTTCAACTGTAAACAGTTAAAATTCAAAATTTTTATACCAATTAGTGACTCAATTAATGAGGTATTAGTGTTGTATCATTTTGCCAAGGACTACGTTAGACTAGACAAAGCTTTTTATAAACTTGGAAAAGGTGCTAATGAAACTTACAGTACACTCTAGGGAGTTTATAACGAGACTTTTATATTTTGTACGCATATTTTCGAGTGGAACAGAAAGTTTACTGATGGAAGAGAAGAAATTAAAACGACAAACAGCATAGAAATCCGACGTCTGTCAGAAATCATTAAAATGTCGAAAAGGATCGAGAAATTCTTAGAAAAGACAGACATTTGGGCATAATAATAAGGTAGCAGTAGCAAAGCATTCAAACCAATTTTACCCAATAATTTAGTCATGTCAAGATCTCTTCCAAATTGCTCCTAAAAAGCTCATACTGAATTAAAAGTGGTCCTGAGTTTCAAACTTTGCTGTCATATTGGATATTAGGTGAAACCCAGTTATCTTGAATTCTATTATTGCGGGTAACGAAAGGGGGAACTTCCATTACGATCCGGAAGCTAAACAACGGTCCATGCGCTGGAAAATGCAGACTATCCAAAAGCAAAAGTCTCAAATGACTAAATTTAAATTTAAAGCAGTTCTTACAAATTTCTCGATGTAATGGGTATTCTGTTAGTTTAAAAGCTTTCTGAAAGTACAACAGTCAACCACCATATTTTAAAAGCATTGCGGAAACGATTCCAGACGAGGACACCTAAGCTATGGATAAATGGATGAAAGCTATATCAAGATAACGCTTCTGCTTATAGAGCTTTATCTGCGTAGCAGTTTTTGACCTCCATGAACATTACCATCTTCTAGTACCTGACCTCGACTCACGCGACTTCTTTTCATTTTCCAAGATAACAAGAGCAAACTTAAGGAACCCACTGTAAGAGCACTGATCATGTATGGAAGAAAGCGGCAGAACTTTTTAATGCGTTGACGGCATATAAACTGCGGCACCATTCCGACAGCGGCAGGCACGTATGCGAGGGAGATATTTTGAAGAAGACACCGTGTTTTGTTTAATATAATTTTCCCATCAAAGTAGTCTGGTAATTTAAGTGTCATACCTCGCAAATTGGTTAAAACCACTCCATGGAATTACGTGACAGAATTTTCCGCCGTCAACAGGTTATTATACCCCTTGTGAAGTCGTGTAAGCGTTACATAACTACTCTAAACTATTTCGCTGCATATAAATATGATCGAGAACATTTTAGTATCACAACATAGCTAATTACAATTAGCATTGAAATGAAACTATTTTTAATTTTAAATTAAATCTAGTGATAATGTTAAAACAATCGTGTATCACAAATTTCATTACTTACTTGACATTCACGCAACTCATTAACGAGAGGACTATGAATATTTAGTTTCATAAGATCTTCAAGCTTAAACATATATCCCCTCGCGACATCTTCTGCATCTTTAATAGAAAGTATTTCAGCAGGTGGATGACAAAGCTTTTCGTGGCACTTTCTAAATACGTGCCCTTCTTCAATCTTCAATCCTGATGGAGGATCTGGAGTGTCGTCCAAATATAGCCGCATTGGGATAATTACATTTATTTTCTTCATCTAGGAATATAAATTAATATTATTCAATTTTATCCTATTTGATGGACAGGAATTACCTTAGCCCTTTTTTCAGCAATAAGTTTTTGGCAATATATTTCAATTAACCTAACTGGGTGATTTGCCATTTCTGGTGGTGCTTCATCTAATGGTAGTCTTCCAGATAATACTAAATTCTTAACTCGCTCCATCTCTTCGGCCTAAAATTAAGTTTATATTTAGGTTTACCAACTTAATATCAACATTATGGTAAACATTATAACATATTCGGATATGTAGATAATGAATTTTAAGATGGATTTATAAAATAACTACAATCTATATACTCATATATGAAACGAAATTTGGAAGATGTATTTCTTTTGTGACGAAAGTATTAGTTAACACTGAAATTTTCAAAATGCCGTTCCTATTGGGGTCTAGAAAGGTAAAACGCTTTTCAGGGATTCCGTAAAACTTTTTTAGAACTGATAGGATATCTAGTGGTTGTTTACTCACTAAGGTCACACATAAAAGTACCCAAAAAGTAGTCCAGGGATTTTTTAATATTGTACTATTAAGGAGGTGCTTTTAACAAACTTACCAATTCCTTTTTGGCTACATGGGGTAATGTGTAGCTTTTTCCTTATATAAGTTACCCACACGAAAGTCCAGTCAGGATTGTCTGAGATTTTATTTATGAAAATCTCACGATTAGTATTCATGGTAAAATTAAATTTTTGGGTGTAAACTGTGTAACTTTTATTAAATTAATGAATGTTTTGAAAACTATGTGTTTGCTTTTTCCAATACTCGATATTACTATCGGTTAAAATTCAATAAGCTTATACAGTTACACCTAGACGTCTAATTTTAACTGAAATTTTAGCCATAAGATGGTGGCAAGGGGTATAATGGATATTTCCTCATTCCCCATATTTTCATTTTTCTTTTAAAAGTTACCTAAACATATACTTGAAAATGATAGAAAGAGATAAAACAGGTTTTTCCTGGGTTTGCAATATATTTATTAGCCCTCATCAGAAAATATCTTAAATTTTGTTTATAATATACAGGCACAAATGCCTCAAAAATAATAACGAAATTTCTTGAAATTGCATTCTTAAGGGAGTAAAGAGGTGAAATCAGTTTCCCAGATTTTTCTATATCTCATAAGCCTAGTAAATAATGACCTGTTTTTACCTTATAATTGTCTGTTAAGGTGGTAAACTACGTTTCTACGAATTTTTCAAAATCTTAAGCCTCGTGAGACTATAACAAACTATTTATTTATACAAGTTATACGCACAAATGTAGTGATGGCTTTATTTGGAGTTGAATTTCAAAATATAATAAAACGGTTACTAATTGTTTCATCTTTATGTTAGTAAAAAGTGTTAATCCCAAATAAAAAAATTAAAATAAAATAATTATTTTTACTAAACGTTTTCAACCTAAACTCTTTTAAATTTGGAATTGATTTACATGGTTAATATCAAAGAAACTGATAATGACTTACTAACAGTTTTAATTACTCAATACCAAAATTTTAAATAAATTAATAAATGATATAGGCAGTCTATCGTTTATGAAAGAAATATTTAATGGAAGTTACTGCGGAGTCATCTAAAATTAAAAATTATTTGGTGTTTAAACTTGTAATTTTATTTTTGTATTTTTCTTTGTTACTTATTATAACTTAGGTTACTTTTTACTTGTCTCAGTTGTATATCAATTTTAACTATTGCAATATTCCGTTTTTAATGTGTTTATGGTTGAGAGGTTTAGGTTATTAGCTTATTCATTTTCATATTTTATTAGTTGGATTAACTAATTCAATGATAACAAACTTTCATCTTTCTTTATTTCAAAATTTTAAATATAGGATTCAATAGAAAGCTCTGGCTCAATGTTTTGTCCAGATGACAATGGGTGTTCGTGCAATTCCGTTAGCTACGTGGCCAATCACTTCAATCAAATTTTACTTTTAGTAGCAATTAAATTTCCATGCAGTTCCCCCTTATCTATATTTTTTAATGACGGAATTAAGTCAGCTGAGAAAACTTATTTTTACTAAGAAGAAGCGAAATCATGAGTAGCTCATTATTTAGCCAAATTTCAAGCAATAACAACAGCAAATAGTTTATTTACAAATTTCAAAAAGCGCAGGATTATTAAGCAAGTGAAGAAACAAATAAAACGAACGCAAAGAAATGCAGCCCTGACCATTCTAACACCCTGTAAAATATTTGCATTGCACTGTGTTGTGCAGTTTAATTAATAAAATATTCTATAATTTTCCATGAGTTACCGGTGAAACACATCAAGGAGAAATCTTGCCATCTTCTGCTAACTTTATCCTACTGTTATTCTATATTGTAACCATTGCTACTACAATGGTATTCAAGGTACTTAGACATGTAGGTAAATTTAATAGAAGCTGGATAATCGCCGCTGAATATAAATAACTTACTTAATGAATTACAATTGTAAAATGTCTGCTTTACTGAAAGTAGCACAAATTCCAATCACATTATTGCAATATAAATTCAGTGAATGATCAATTGACCTAATAAATGCCATTTCAGCCGACATGAAATTTGTCGAAAAGCGACAGCAAAAGAATAGAATCAATTACTTTTCATAATCGCGTGTTTCCCCTTGATGACTAGAAAAGGTATTACGAGGCATTTATAACATTTTAATGTTCCATATTGATTCCAAATTTCTTTGTTTCGATTTAAATGTTAAAGTGCAAATATGATAAATTTGACATACAACCCCATCGTATCATCAAATCGTAATTAGTGTTAAACAGAAGTTCTACATCCTATTTTCAAGGTTCAAACTATAAATTCATTTCGGGATGGTAATGTAATATTATAATAAAATAGAATTGCTATTCAAGGTTAATTATAGCTTGTAGAAAATTTAGTATAAAAGCTCACTTGTAAAAACGACTTTATAATAGGTATATTATAAGGCAATTTATAAGAAACACGAAGGAAATTATACTATTCAAATGATAAGTAAATTAGGCTTTTAAAGTACCTTTTCGAACATATAATCATGATTTATTTAAAATAAGGCGTTTTCTTTTTCCGCTTTTTTGTGGATACTACTTGGCCGATTTTAATAATTCCTTTTTTAAATGAAGCTTGTTCACCAGCAGATACTTTGGACATATTTTCTATTTCCCTTTGTTAAGGTTGTCATTATAAAAGGGTAGTAATCAAAATCAAAAATGAAAAGCGCTGCAAAGCTCACAACACTTCACTCTCCTTTTAGAATTAATAATCGAGCAGCGACGACTCGATACATGGCTCATCCTAAATAAGTGGCTGATTTTAATACATAATAGTGCACTTTAACAAACATAACCGTAACCTAGATTCAAACAATGATTTTTTGATGTTGACATACCTAACTAAAATATTTTTGTCTCAGAAGATTATCATAATTGTCCTGTTAGTGTTACCAGTTGCACCATATTTTTATTTGACGTGGTCTACGAACACGTTTCGGACATTACGAGGAGCGTGAACTTTTATTTGTTACTGATAACTGTTTTATAGTTCTGCGCTATACAACTCCGTCAAAGTTATCTAATTTCATCTTGGACACTGATTCTATTCTGTACTTTTCGGGCGTTGCAAATGAAGGGTTGCTACCGACTTCTATGGATTTTAACTCTTTATGGATCTCTTAATCAGGCCCAGACTTATACCATAATCTTCCCCAACACCTTTCTTGAAATGTATTTTATGCCACTATAGGCTCTCCTACATTGTACTCCTACTTCATGAAATGGAATATATCGGCAATTATGTCGCGGTTTTGCCCACCTTACAGTTTATTAGTTACGTTGCATTTAAAATGTATGGTTAAGTAAACTACGAATACAAAATTAAAGAAACAAGTTGAAAAGATGGAAGGTATAATAATAAAAATTTAAAACGTTAAAACTAAACTGAACGTAAAAAAATTGAACGAATGTAACAAAACGCAGAAATAGCGTTGAAAACTCAATATATTTTAACTAGGTAACAGCTTTCATCAATTATATTGCAATAATTAATATTACGACCTTGCAACACTACATACATCTACACATAATTACCTGAAATCAAAAACCAAATAACCTGTTCGTTATTTAAAGTACTGTAATTACCAATTAAAAATTCCCGATCATGATAGATTTAATGCTTAGTATGTTTGCTTCTACGCCCAAAGTCGCTCGAGGTTGGTACACTTTGCAGTGAAGGAAAATTTAAAATACGCGTTTTCTTCTCAGATACTGTAGTAAAGTCGCATATCCCACATCAATGTGAGGTTTGATACGGTAAAATTCCCTACTGGGGAAAGATTGTCAGATTTGGTAAACTTTTTGTGAACATAGCAAAACGGCCAGTAATTAAAGCGAAGAGGATATAGAAATTTCCGGATCCCGAAGCCTCAGTCACAGAATAAACAAGCTAAGGCGGGATTCACATGCGTCCATTTTTCGACATCCACGATTTGAAATTGTTCTTATTGGGCATACAATTTAAATATATTTTGGTGTCAAACACTTTCTGAAATTCTAACTTAACTCGGCGCTGGTGGAACATTAAATTTATTCGACATTGTGAACCTTTAACCAGACCGTTTACGTTCGTTGCATCGTTAAAAATTATAACTCATTTTAGTGATATTTCAACTTTATCTGACGTCAGATCTAAATTAAGGCTTTTAGGCTTTAAATGTTACTTGGTTGTAGAAATGTTTTTATATTATTCAATTAATTAAAATAATTTCTGATATACAGGTGTAGAAAATCAGACGCATGTGAATCTATGTCACAAGACTAAATCGCAATAACGCATGTGGCAGAAACACCAGTGTTTTAGAAACGGCCGGCAAAGCTACAGTGGAGTGAGGCGTGGTTCTCCTGTACTGTGAAGCTAAACACTGTCGGGAAAATAGGTCTAAATCGGTAAAATATGGGCGCCACTATTTTCAAGACCACTGCAGACAGGTAATGTTCGAAGA